>JAWMAG010000020.1:2650000-2685000 GCA_037013455.1 Ceratitis rosa | reverse complement strand
AAAACAAAAAAAAAAATAAATAATAAAAAAATTAAATAAAAATAAATAAAATAATGTAAAATAAAGTAACATAAAAAAATGAAATAGATAAAAAAAATTAAATAACTTAAAATAAATAATATAAATTAAAATAAAATAAGATAAATTAAAATAAAATAAAATAAAAAAATAAAATAATGTAAATAAAATAAAAAAGAATAAAATAATATAAAATAAAATAAAATGAATACAGTAATATAAAATAAAATAAATTAAAATGAAGCAAAATAAAATAAAATCTATTAATATAAGGAAAAGTAAAATTTATTATGAGATTGGTTGTATTAAATAAATAATTATAGGCCTGCATTTTCTTAAAAAAAAATATTTATTCGAGACATATATGTACTGACATATTTGTATATGGAAATAAGTACAATATTTTGGTTTTTCATATAAATAAAGTTTTGCACATGATTCTTTTAATACTCATATATGTATGTATTCGCAAAAGTTGTTGAGTTTACTCAGTGCTATAATTGCATGACGATAAACATTCATAGATGTCAATATACACGTAAATGATAATATTTCTATACTGAATACACATGCGACTGGCCCAGAATTATTAGTAATATTAATGAACTAAAAATAAATCACAAACTGAATCAAACATACGTGCGGCTCCGCTCTCATGGCGCGGTGCCCGACGTGACAGCACCTTTTGAGCGAACTTAATTAACTTTCTGTGCCAAAATATAATTTATTGCATTAATAAATTAGCATTTCTTCTTTCTTTGGTGGCGTTGATTTATTTAACAAACGAAACCTAAGCAAACTCAACACGAACAGCAAATAAATATTTGTCGTTTAATTTGTTAACCAATAGATTTAACAACTTTAAGGTAGTTTATCATATGGTTATTAGGAAAAATTTATTTATGAAATAATATTTGTTTTTTTTTACCTTTTTTAATTATAATTGAATTAGAAAGCAATTTATATCTTGTACTGAAGAGATTTGTTTTTCTTATACTTACACGTGAAAATATGGTGCAGAGAGCAAGATGGGGAGGCATAATGTGAATCTGGAAAAGGTAAGAACAAAATTTAAATCAATAAATTGAGTTAAGGGATAAATTACTTATTTTTAACGACATTTTAATTTACCAATTTGTCTAGGTTTTTTTTACCAAAAAATTATTTTTGTATTTATTTAAAATACACGTGATAAAATAATTTATGAAAGAAAATATCCTATTATAATCATTATCCTTGTATCCTTTCCAAATTTTAATTGAATTTGAATATGCGGAAATATGATCATAAAATTTAAAGTTGCAATAACAAAGGGAGAGGTAGAATGAGGGAGAGAGTAAGAATTAAAAAAATAAAATAGCTGAAAATTTTGAGTTTAAGCAACAAATAACTAACGGCTTCATACATTTTTGAGCTGGTAACTTTGAAATCATATTGTTTAATGATATCAAACTATTTATCAGCTAAAAAAAAATATTGAAAATTCACATTTTTTCATGCCTTTTGCTAACCCTAACCTCCAAAAATAGTGAAGATTAGGTTAGGTTCGATTGTGGTGGCTACCAATTTATCTCATCGATTACACTTAAGCCTGAATGTGACCCTTTAGCATGCCATCAGGCTTCGCTATCTATCCATTTCAAATCTCTAATGAACTTCATTAGATGGCGTCGGCCACCTTCGGTAGATCATCCAGCATTAAAGTGGCAAAATTCCGAGCTCTAGCACTGCCCAGAGCAGAAGAGTAGCATAGTGATCGAGTTCTCTTCCTCATTATTCTTGCAGCTTTTGCACTTTTTGCAGCATGTCCTTTTAGGAGCTCTGAGGCTTCATGTCGTCTTATCAGACATTGGTATGCCATTACTCCTATTACTTACTTTTTATGGAGTTCATATCTCATACTCTTTCCTGATAGTATTTCGGAGAAAGTTCCCTGGATTTGCGGCAGATTGCTGTTCGTATAACGTGACTTGTTCATAAGTAAATTCCTTGAAAAGCAGTTTGCAAGACCAACATCTAAATTTAAAAAAATATTTTTAAATTCATCAGAAGCTCGGAGGTGACTTAGAATTAACTGTTGGTCCTTCCATTTTTGGGGAAAAGCATCATTCGTCTTGATGCCACACATTGTAGTGGGAGCTCGGCCGAAAATCTCTTCAAAGCTTATAAAGCGTCATTTATACTGTTCGAGAGTTAAACGTTTAAAGTGAGTCTAACAGCGGTATGTGAACTTGGCGTTTTCCTGTTATGTTATGAGCTTACATACATATATTGTCTGAGAAAACTTGTGAAAATTTTTGAAGTAAGCTCGAATTGCCAAAAACTGAAACGCAACGATTGGCAGTATTGCACACATACATAGTTAAATTTATATGTATTAACGTGCAAAGCCAAAACATGCCCAAAAAATATGCCAAAAGCAGCAGCAGCAGCAGCTACAGAAAATGGAGAAGCAAGAAAATTAGGCATGCAATAAAACAAAAACAAAAAAAAAAAATAAGAAAAAAACTGAAAAGAATCGAAAAAACACCACGAAAACGAAAATATGCAAAACTCAAGTGGTTATCCCTGAGCACTGCCATTGCTGCCAACACTATACATACTCGTGTGTACATATACCTACACTCGCAAACACATACATACACAACATAGCTGCGTTAACGACAACGACGTCGACGGCAATGGCGCAACGATAACGATGGTAGCCTCTCTACTTATTGCTATATTGTTTTTGTAGTTGCGCTTTTAATGCCAAAACTGCTCATTCGCATTTTTTGACAGCCAAGTCAAGTATGTTGAAGGTGCAGGAAAAATGCCAACACAAAAAAGGCCAATGGCTGGTAGCAGCTGCATACTGATTGTTTTGGTCTTCTAGCAGCCTTCAACTGACTTACGCTCTCCATACCCTCTTTCTCTCTCATTCGCGCTGAGTGCTTCCTATTGCGAGCACTTGAGAGTGAAGTGTTGATTTTTTTGTTTTACTTTTTTTTGGTTTTTTTTTCTAGCTTCTTTGCTTCTTAGAGTTCTGTTTGCCTACTCGCACGAGCGAATGTAATAAATAATCTGAGCATTATTCAAGTTATGAGAAATTTTTCAGCTCTGCATGCCAATGCTGAATTAAATTATACTAGACGCTGTACATTGAGCGATAAAAGGTATGCGTATATACATATAAAGGGCCATGAATTTCGTGGTTAAAACAAAAAAAAAAGAAAACTTAACTGTCAAACTGTCAAACCAAACATATTTTGTTTTACCTAAAAGTCAGGTATTTATGAAAATGGATCACATAGCAGCCGTACAACGCGTTAAAACTGATCAGCTCTACTTCAAAAACGGTGGTCACTTTCGTTTCGTGCTTTCACCTCTCCGAGCCGTTCGATACCAAAGGAGCTTTCAGACAAGATGACTCTTTATCGTGTGACTTTTTTAACTTATTGCTGAAGGAAATAATACGAGCTGTAGAGCTGAATAGAGAAGGTACAATCTTCTATAAGAGTGTACAGCCGATGATTTCGATATTATTGGCCTCAACCATCGCGCTATTACTATTGGCAGTCATAACTTCGAGGCCGTAGATAATTTCGTCTATTCAGGGACCAGTATTAACACCAACAACAATGTCAGCCTGGAAACCCAACGCAGAATCACTCTTGCCAACAGGTGCTACTTTGGACTGAGTAGGCAACTGAAAAGTAAAGTCCTCTCTCGGCTCATCATACCGGTCCTACTATATGGCGCAGAAGCGAAGACGATGCCAATATATGATGAGTCGGCTCTAGGTGTTGAGAGAAAAGTTTGCGAACGATTTATGGTCCTTTTCGCATTGGCAACGGCGAATACCGCAGACGATGGAACGATGAGCTGTACGAGCTATACGATGATATTGACATAGTTCAGCGAATGAAGAGGTAGCGGCTTCGCTGGCTAGGCCATGTCGTCCGAATGGATAAAAGCTCTCCAGCTTTGAAAGTATTCGCTGCAGTACCCGTTGGTTGAAGCAGAGGAAGAGGAAGACCTCCACTCCGTTGAAAGGATCAGGTGGAGAACCTGTGTTCACTTTGATATTTCCAACTAGCGCCAGACAGCGAAAAGCAGAGAAGAATGACGCTCCTATATTGATTCGGCAATAATCGCGTAAGCGGTGCCAACGCCAATAAAGAAGAAGAAGAAGATTCTGTCATCTTAACGATGTCAATTGGCCTCCGAGGTTATGCGGTTTAACGGCGTTGGACTTTTTTTGTCTGGCTACGCAAAAGACCGTGCTTATGCGGA
Source organism: Ceratitis rosa (assembly GCA_037013455.1). Lineage (NCBI taxonomy): Eukaryota > Metazoa > Arthropoda > Insecta > Diptera > Tephritidae > Ceratitis > Ceratitis rosa. The sequence goes on along the minus strand of JAWMAG010000020.1, from coordinate 2,680,707 downwards.
TAAACCTTTAATTAAATTACCTTCGAAACCGCTTATGGGGCTGGTCGGCAAGAATGTAACTTCAAGACCGACCAAGTATACTTATGTAGAACCCAAACGGGCAATCTAGCGGCTGGTGCTCAGATAATACAATATTAAGTTCATGGAGGGAACTTCCTTGACTACAGTGAGAGTGAAACCGCAGAACATGACAAATCTGAATACCCAATTCATGACTTTGCTATAGACGATCCATAACCCGACTAATTTAAAGTTCGAATAGCAATTGCCAGTTTGAAGAATATCAAAGCGGCGGCAATTGATGGCTTAACGACTGATTAGACCTGATAAATGTGGCATCAGATCTGGCAATCCTCGGAAAGATCCATGAGAAAACCATCGACATACATCACCACTTGTTTGATTTTAAAAAAGATTTCTATGTTTTTATATAAAAATGTTTACTTTCAAATATAAACATATGTATATTTCTGTTACTCAACATTCCTAAAAGTCTATAATGGTGTTGGTCGCCAGTTTATATGTTTAAATATAAGCATAAAATAGCTAATAAATAATATTATAACTCAACACTTGCAGACTCAGGCTAAATTGGTATGTAGAACTCAAACAGATGTGTCATTTTTGGCGCCGGTGCTTTGACAAGGGTAGTGACGTACATTATAAAACACTTGCATGAGCACTTTATTGTGTCCGTACACACTTATTTAGCCCTACAAAGGACTATATGAATAACTTACGAAGTGCTTGAGGGAACTCCAGGTGATTAAACGGACGTGCATGCATAAATTACTAGTTAATATCTGGTATACGAATATAAAGTTCATGTATTTTTAGACACGAGTATATGTACAGTAGAAACGAATTAAGTATTCAAGATTTATATCGAAAACTATTATCAAATAATAACATTATTCACTTTTATGGTATAAATAATATATAATTAAATATAGGGTTGCCCTAAAAGAAACGAGTGTTTTTTTAAATAAAGGAAAGACATTTTTTAAATTTTATAATGAACTTTAATCAATTATGTAATTTCCATTTTGTTGGATGACCATTCGCCGTCTGCAAAACCATTCTGGCCTTTATCTGCAAAAAAACTAAAGCAAGTGTGATTTTATAGCATCGTCATTTTCGAAAATTTTATCATTTAATGAGTTCTGCAAAGATCGAAACAAATGGTATTCTGACGGTGCAAGGTCAGGGCTATATGGTGGGGACATCAACAGGTCCCAGCCAGGCTCTCTCAGTTTTTGGCGAGTGATCAAAGATGTGTGTAGTTTAGCATTGCCCTGGTGGAATATGACACCTTTACGACTGACCAATTCTGGCCGCTTCTCGTTCATGGATGTATTCGATTTGTCCAATTGATTACAGTAGACATCCGAATTAATCGTTTGGTTTCATGAAATCAGCTCAAAATATACCATCACACCAAACTGAAAGGATAATCTTCTTTTGGAGCATGATCGTTTTCGATGGACGTTATTGTAAACAATCCATTTTTCATCTCCAGTAATGAATTGCTCCAAAAATGGATCATATTCATTGCGTTTCAGATGCATATCACAAGCGTTGAAGCGGCTTGTTGAATGATTTTCTTTCAATTCAAATATGATTATGAACGGTTGATTTTGTTATTTTTAACTTCTCCCCAATCCTGTTATAAATATCAGCCGCGTCCTTTCTTTTCGGTTCCACTCGAACTTTGTCAACTTACGAGTCTATTCTGTCCAACAAAAAAAGGTGCTGTTTGATTTTGTGTTGTTAAGTTGGGAAAAAATAAAAACAAAAATGTATAGGCATATTTCACGTCTAGAATTTATTAAAGATGAAGAAAAAAGTATAAAAAAGTGCATGCTAAGAAGTTTGCGAGATAAAAATTACCCTTTTAATTTGGAAGAAAGCGTTTTCATTCATTTTTTTTGTCGTCCTGGCATATTTTCCATAATTGGTTCAGTTATTTATGACCTAATAAAGAAGTATGTAAAACGTATTTATTTTATTGCACTCCGTCTTCCATTTTGATGTGAATAGTCTTATTTTCACTTTACCCACTGGCAGATGTAATTTGACATGGTGGAAAAAGCAGTGCTACCAAAGTTTTTTCAAACAATGTAACCTGTGCCCTAGAATACCAAATTCATTTTTGGGTTTTAAAAAAAGGTAACAAAATTAACCTTACCGGTAACAGTGAGAATAGTCATGTTAGCCTCAGTTTTTGTGTTATTTTTTTTTTCTTTTTAAATTTCGCCCCCCCTCAATTCGAGAGTTTTTAAGTTCAAGTGGTAAACAAGGCTGTGGTCTCAGCTACACTTGACACTGTTAAATAAATGCTCATTTTTCTTTTACAAATTCTAAAAAAAAGATATAAAAATAAAAAATTTTGTTATGAGTGATGAGGGTAAAAAAAATTACTTATTGTGGGTTTTTTTTTATAAATAAAACGAAGTTGATTATAAACCAAATATTTTTCAGTCAAAGCTCAATAAATATGGCTAAAAGTGAATGTTATATACTCGTATAAATATGTATGCCATAATATAATATATGTATGACATTCACTTTTAATTCAGAAAATTCCATGAGGTAATCAAACGCACATTTTTTCTACGTCCCGCTAGCGAAAACTATTTGACTTATAGTGAACTTCGTTTTATTTGTAAAAACACACATTTTTCTTTATATTTTTCTTTACAATAAATTTGTATCTTTTTAGTTCAGAACTTGCTACAAAAGTCGTTCTTAATTTGTCTTATGACGATTTGAGTTAAATAAAATTTGAAGACATTCCAAAAATAAATTTTTAATTTACATATGCGATTGGCTTTTATTCCACTTACGTGTATATGTAAAAGCATGCATGTATGTAGTTACAATTTTCTTTTTAGAAAAAGCTCAGGTTTTCAACGACATACAAGTTATGAATTCATAAATATACGGCGCTTTGCAACCGCTAAAACGATTTTCGGCCGAGCGCTTCCCCCGATTTGTGGTATGCAATTTGATATTTTCCAATAGTAGGTCCCAGCTTATTTTAAGCCCCCTCCGAGCGGTCCATACGTTTTCATGAGGAGATTTTATTTCATGTCAGAAATACACTCGGCTTGCATTCCTTGCCGAGAAGCGGCCGCAATTACAATAGAAAAATTAGTTTTGAAATTTTTGGTCGAGCCCTGGCCTTCCGAGCGGCAGTATACGACGCTAAACACTCGGTTATGGCGGCGGCAAGCATTTATTATATACCTATGTATGTATGTACAGGAAGAACTGATTGTATTTTTTAATCTAAAAGTAACTTTTTATATTTACAACTGTAGAAAAATGTTTGCTTTGCCATACATTTTATTTTATTTTTACCTTTAAAATTTTTAGTCTTTTACACTGAGTCCAAATAAACAACAGATCTCGCATATAACTAAAAAAGGTTTTGTTTTCGGCTACTTGAGGGTTGCCACAAAGACTTTTGTTACCGCCGCATTTTCAATTATTTTTACTTCACAGTAATAAGCTTAAGCTTTTCTTCTTCTTCTTTTGGTATTTTTTGTGCTTTGATATATAAATATGTACATATATACGAGTGTACATCTGAATTATATATAAAAAAAGGAGTAGATATTGTAAGTAATAAAATATTAAAGAACAGGCAAAAAGAATAGCCGAAAAAATCAGCATGGAAAGAAAGAACTGAAAAGCTAAAAGAAAATAACGCAATGTTATATATGAAGGTATTTAGCTGTTACTTTTTCTGATTACTTCCGCAATATCCTTGCTTATTTCCTTTTTAACTTTGTGTAAATAAAATATAAACCCACAAGTGACTTATTTTTTCAGTTCTGAGAATGAGAAATATCAAAGAAAACAATACAAAAAATGAGCGCTTTGTTAACGCAAGGGTCCACTTAATATGCAACCCGACAACCGAAAAAGTGAGAGACACAAAGGAAAATGTTTAAATTATGCGTCGCTTGAAATGTATAGAAATTTACATTATGTAAAATAATGTCCTCGCATAAGTATGTACCTATATATATAGTTAAGCATCTTTTGTGTTGTAAGGGAATATTTATGATTTTCGTACATTTTTCCACCTTAATTTCATTGCAAATAAACGAAAGGAGATAATGTGTAAATGAAAGGCTTATTTGCACAGGAAAAAAAGTCAGATAATCATAATATGATAATTTGCGTAAAAAGATGTTCTTCTAGAGATTTTAATATCAGAAGAATTATGCGAAATAAAGTTGCCGGTACCAGAAAAAAGGCAAATTGGCTTGGATTTTTAATACAAAAAATATTATTTTCAAATTTGAATTTTTTTGCCGAAGATAATTAATTCACTAGTTGATCTTACACAGTTGGATTCTTTAATAATGCTCAGTAAATTTTTACTTTATGCATCCGCTCAGTTAAATGAAGTATTTAATTGGGCAAAATGTTTATACTTTGTAAGACTTCCATTTCATTAGATATTTGTAAGATGGTGTGTTTTCTTAAACCAGGTTTCGAATAAAACCACTAGCATTTCGAGTCTATTCTGTGAAAACTTATTTCGATTTCAATATCAGTGAGCATTCCGAAAAAACCTTATGTGATGCTATTTTACTCTAAAAAGGCTAAATAGAGGTAAAAACGCTTCGAAAAACTTATGTATTTTACGGTGATAATGATGCAAGTGAACATCGAAACCAGGTGTGGATTGCGTTCCAGAAATTTTGATATAAAAGATATGTGTTAAAGCTCATAACTCTCTCTCTCTCTCTTAAAAAAGTGTGCTGAATTGATTATGAGAAATGATGTTGTGTTTCACCATGACAAAGTCAGACCAGATACACATTTGATGACCAAGCAAAAATTTACGGACCTCGGTTGAGTAGCTTTGATGACCCATCGCCATAACCATGTGCTTCTGAAAAACGCTTTGGGTCAGAAAAAATTTAACGAAGAGTCGCTGAAAATTTGTTGGCCAAGCTTTTCGCCGGTAAATCGCAGAAGTTTTATGGTGATGCATATATGTATGAATACCAGAAAAATTGCAAAAGGTCATAGATATCCATTGTCAATATGTACATGATGAAAATAAATTTTTAACAAAAAAAACAAAAACCGTGCAAATTTTTTAAAGAAGTATGATATTTTCATATTATTGTCCCAGGATTAGACATTTATACTCGCATAATATTCAATTTATAAAACTTTAATACTGGGTGCTAAATTTTAACTACAGATCAAAAGGGTTAAGTTTTGAAAATATAAAAAGCTAAAACAACAATCGCTTAATTTGCGCAAATTTTCTGTTCTAAAAAGAATAATCGTAAAAACCTTTTTTGAGTTAAGCCATTGGATGCACTACAAAATATGAGCATTTTTACAAAGTAAAAGTAGATTTATAATAAATTTATACTAAAAAAGTAAACCAAATGTGACACAAGCCTTCTCAAAAAATAATATATTTTGGCTGAAACTCTTTGGAATTACTTTATGCAGCTTTTGAGTTTGTCACGAACAGACAGACTGGAAGAAGGATTTTATTGTATAATATTTAGGGATATCAATAGAGAAGTTGGAGAGCTTTTACCTACTCGCAGTTTCAACTCTAATGAACTGGCGATACCATAAGACTTAAGAGCATATTTAAATCATATGTCTACGTTGCTCAATTTTAGCTTTCTCTCTCTAAGTTTTCATACAATATTTCATATGCATTATTTACAGAGCTCTGCTTAAACGAAGATCCCAAATGTAAGAACTGAACATGACGTAGTGACTAAAAATTTCACAAGTCGTTCATTATACTCGTCCAACTCTATGTTTTAAAAGCATGAAGGTTATATACCTATATATTATCCGTCAATACTAAATATTTTTCAGAGAAAATTTTTGACGGTAAACGTCACGACGTATACAAAGAAGTGATGGATGTTGAAAGGAGCTGTACGAGATATGTATACCTACTTTCATATGCCGGTAGTATAATTTGCATTTTATTTGTATGTGTGTGCATGGAGTACGCATATATTACAAGTTTTGAAAAAAAAGTTCAATAAATAAAAGAGATGTCTTTTCCATATTTCATTTTGGGTTTTAACTATAATAAAAATGTTAATAAAACTATTATTTCAAATGAAATTCAAATACTTGCATATTCAATACAAATACACAGAAATAAGTATCTGTGTGTACAAAGTGCATACTTTATGTATAGCCACTGGCATTGCAAAGATGATAAACTCAGCTCCATAAATTACAACCATACATATATACACGTGTATGCAAATAAATTGCGCACATACATGCATATTTATACAATCTGCAGTATGCGATAACCGTACATGACCGTAACACTGCTCAGTTTAAATTCAGTTAACCAAAACAAACAAAGGCATGCCGAAATATGTAGGAAGGAGATAAATTTTTATTACTTATCATATAATGTTTGAATGCCAATAGCCGTAGAGATTTTTATGTATGTACTAAAATTTATGAAAAATCGTCTACACTATATGCCTACATACCCTGTAGTGGAAAATACTAGTTGTTAACTAGAATCTAACTAGTTTACATTTTTTGCACCAAATAGTTCATCGTCCAAAAATTAACTGTCTATGCATCAGCTTCATACCAGTTAAATACCAGTTCATAAATTCAAGTTAAAATACTGTTTCGTTCATACCAGTTGACAACTAGTTCGCCTCAGAACAGTTTTTATCGTACTGGTAAAAAACATAATTGTGTATTTGTAGCTTAATTAGGACTGTTCTTCATTTTTTACAATTGAACGAATTATAAAAAACCACAACCATGTGTTGATGTTGCTGTAGCGCCAAATCTAATAATCTCTGATCGGATCTTTTACAATAGTTACTCATGAGTTCTGCTTTTTTGCAAAACGGCAAACTGGTTTGAATTTGTCCGCAAAATACTAGTTTATATACTATAATTTTGGCAAAATAGTCCAGGTCTTATCGAAAAACTACTAGTATAATTCCAGTCTATGACAAACTAGTTTATTTTTGTCCTTTAAATACTAGTATAATTCTAGTTTGGCGGCCGCGGTAGCCGAGTGGTTAGCATTGCGTCCTGCCATTCGGAAGACTCGGGTTCATATCCCGGTGCCACCAACATCCAAAAGTTATGGAAAATTAATTTAAATTAAAAATTAAATTAAATTTTCTAATTGCGGTCGCCCCTCGGCAGGGAATGTCCATCCCTCCGAGTGTATTTCGGACATGAAATAAAGCTCCTCGTCAAAAAACCATCAGCCGTTCGGAGGCGGCTTAGTATAAACTGTAGGTCCCTCCATTTGTTGGAAAAACATCAAGACGCAAAACCACAAATTGGAGGAGGAGCTCGGCCGAAAATCGCTTCAGCGGTTACAAAGCGCCAATTATATATATATATATAATTCTAGTTTACAACAAACTAGTATAATTTCATATGTTCATATGTATACCTATACAAACTTACATACAAAGTAACCGAAAACAGCAACTGGTGGCAAGAAAGCAATTATTTTGCAAAGATTTTCATAGCGAAAAATATTTTGCCAGAAATTGCAGAGTAAAACACTTTGACTTTGAATTTGTTATTGTGTATATCCGTATACGAGTACATACGTGTATACAATTATGTTATGTTGTATATATACATATAGTATTCATACATCTGAATATTGATTACTTTTTTGTTGTTATTTAAAACTTAAAATATTGTTTGTTTACTTGCCTCAGGCATCAAATTGATTCGATGGTCTGAATTTGAGTATTTGTTTTGCAATTACTAACATGCGATAAATTTTAAAACAAATTTTTAAGAAACAAAAGGCAAACTTACAAAAGTTATCTTGTGCCAACAGTTGAGACGTTTTTTATATTACTTGCAGCAATTTGATAAAAGACCATGACTTATAGTTTTAAAATATTTTCACGTGATATTTGACGAAAAACATAAAAATTTAGAAAATGTAAGAAGAGATACAGAAATTGGAAAAATTAAGCGCTAGTTTGAGTATAAGTACGTAATGTAGTTAAAATTATTTCAGGTACATCATTTCAGGTCTTTTGTTGCAGAGCATTGTAATCAATTTCAATTAATTTTTTTTTCAATTCCATATTGGTCATGAATTAGGGGGCTGTTAGCGGGAAGGACTGCAAACTCTTCCCAGTAAATTTCACTTTTTAAAAGGCGGGAACATAAGCCGAGTGGTTATTGTTGCCTAGCAAAATTCGAAAGGTCAATTCGTCCAATATCCGAAATTGTAGAAATTTAATTTTTCCAGTTGCCTTCGCCCATTCGGCAGGGAATGACAAGCCTTCCAATTATATTTCTGACATGAAATAAATTCTCCTCATAAAAATCCATCGACTGTTTGGAGACGGCTTGGAATAAAATGTAGGCCCCTCCAATTTGTTAGAAAAACAGCAAGACGCATAACATATATCGGAGGAGGAGCGCAAATTATATTTCCTCTACCTGGTACGGTTTTTATTCTTTTAGTTTAATATGCTCTATCACCATTGACTGTATCAACATTTCTGACCACTGACCTTTCCTTTCCAGGTTCTTCAGGTAAAAAACCATTCCTACTATCAATAGTTTCTCATCATTTAAAGCAGCACGTCTAGATGGGTTTGTTCCTTCATATTGCTGCAACTAAAGGAACGATTCACAAGGCCAACATTGAATTATCTTATATACCAAGGAGCTTGGAAAAAAAAGAATACAAGAATCCTACCAAAACCGGAAAAGAAGGTACACGAAAACGGTAGGACTTCAGACCTATAAGTCACCCTCTCTTCATGCTGAAGGTATTGAATATTTATATAAGGTCACTTCTAACTTGAACAACTGTGTCAACGGCAGAACTTTTTTGCATACAGAGCCGATAAAACAGAAACTCCCCGAGCTGAAGAGATAAATGTAATATAATACAAACGCCGCAAAGCAGAATTCAGCCATGCAAAACTAAGTCTTTATACCTTTCATGATTAATTCAAGTTTATAGTGTTTCATTTTAAGTTTGAATATTAGTTCTCATATCTTAAAAAATCAGTTGTATGGGAGCTACGAGGGCATTAACAAAAGTTCGGTCAGTTGGTGACTTTTAATTTGTTTTTGTTAAATCTAAAAACACCAAATCCTTTGCAATTACTTTATTAGTCCTCTTTTAAATTTTAGAAGGATCGACTAAAATGAAGACAAGAAACCGCAAGATAGCTTAGGATAGTTCAGACGAAATTCCACCACCAACGCAAACAGAAATTCTCCATGTGGTTCTCTTCGGGTTTCGGCGTAATTTACCACCAATACGAATATTCAGTGAATGCCAAATTGCATATGGATCAATTGCAGACCGGACATTTTTTCGTAGGGAACGAGCTTTCGAGAAGGTATATCAAACTCTTCCACCGAAGACGTCACTGCAGCTCTGGTGAGGTTCAAAATTGACGAAGACTCACGATTGACAAAAGAAATGATTACTAATAAATTGGGCTTGAATGTCATGACTGTAATATTAAGTAATCATCCAGGATACACGAAGAAATCTGCTCGATGGATACCAATTTTTCCTAAACAAATTTTTTTCGAAAAAACCTTCACAGAAATCTTAGAAATAATCTGACGAAATTTCAAGTCATTCGGTAGGTAACTTTTGGAAAACACCCGTTCCGCGGCGACATAAGAGTTTTTTTCGAATAGGTCCGTCCCCGGTTCACTTCCTGATTTTTTTCTTGTAAATCTTTCCAGGAATCATAGAAACAATCTGATAAAATTTCAAGACAATCGGACGGGTAACTTTTGGAGATTTTTGGAAATTACTGGATTTTTCCATGCGGATATATGTACGAGATATATGGTATATCGCTGAAAGTCATGAGACAAGTTAAGATTCTCTTTGAAATTCTTCGCACTAACATAACACTTGCTAGTCCATTGTTCTTTCAGCAACATCAACAAAGGAGCGAATTCTTGAAAATAACCACCTTGAATTTACGACCATAAAATGTCAGTAGCAAAAACACCAACAAAATGAAAGACGATAGTGACCAATCCGCCAAGCTATCGGAAAATACGGATCATAAAAACTACGTTAAAACCTGCTAAAGCCATATATGCGAGTATACATACATACGTGTATGTACATATTGCTACCCACAAGTAGCTGCCATTAGTTGGCTTACTAAAAAACTGCAGCAGATAGTAGCAGACGGCAGACGGCAGACAAACACATAACAAAAGCCATCAATATTAATTCATAAGTATGTTTACTATCTTTTTTATAATAGTTTTGTATGCAAGTGTGTGTGCCCGTCTTTACTGCGCAGGTAAGTGTCCAAGTGTTCATTGACGGTCACACCGAGTTTGATAGCCGATAGATGGGCTAATAAAAAAATTGATTTCACTTTTTTGTCGTTGATGCACATTTTGCTTGTGGCACAATGCATGGAAAAAGGCTATTATTATTTGCTCGATTGCACAGTAAATTGCGCGAAAATTAAGTGTCAAAATAATATGTTGCGATATAATAGCATGATAAGAGTGTAAAATACGAGTGTACACGTATTCGTATATAAAAACATGCGTAAATTTTATACTGCCACCAATTCAATTTTGCTTTATTCGCATTTGCAGTAAGCCAACGAGATTTACTGCATTTACAGTGGTAGATTTATACATAAATATGGATATACAGCATAGATATAAATAAATTCGATGAATATTCCTATAATCGATTTTATTATAACTCTGATATTGCCGCAGGCTTAAGTGAATGTCATCAGTATTTAAAGTAACTAAACATTCTTGTTTTCATTTTGAATAATAAATAATATATTTTTCTAAAGTTTTTAATGAATGAAATTTGTTTAAGTTTTCTTTTTTATTCCTGAGGCGAGGCACTTTAAATTTGCTCATTAAAAAGTAAAAGATTTGGAAAAGATTTTTCACTTTCCTAAATTCCTTAAATCTTAAATGAAACAAATCGAAGAAAATAAAATTAAATGAGTGGATATAGTTACCAGTGACCAAAAAAAAAAAATTTATAATTAGTGTAAAAAAAAACGGTGAAGAGTAGAAGAAAGCCTCATGTGTTCTTTATGTTTCAATTCCAATTTAAACAAAAAATGTTTTTAATTTTTAGATTTAATTTAAATAATAAAAATATAACATAAATGAAATATTTTGTATTTCTATTTAAAAGTCTATTTAGTTGATGTCCTCGTAAGAATAAAAGCTGACATCATCGTCATCCAAGAAGAGCGATGAACGGAAGAAGGTTGGTCTAGCCTAAGAATATTCACCAAGTAGCTTGGCTGCCTTCAGATCGAAAAACTCTAAAGCAGATAGATCATTTTATGATAGATGGAAGACAAGTATCCAGTTTTATATGTGCGTAAGTCACAGCGAAGATACGCACCCGCCTCTGCGTAGCAAAGAACCCCCGCCAACAAACATAAAAAAGCTGCAATCACAACAAACAGCCGAACAGTTGTCTACTCGGCTTGCACACCTGCTCTCCGAGAGCAGTCATCAGCAACGTGATATAAGGAAATTAGGAAATTGTGAAATAGTATCTTAAAATCCATACGTTCCACCGCTACGGAAACAGTTGGTTTTCGGCAGTGCCAGAAAAAGAACTGGTACGATGAGAAATATCGAACTGCAGTGGAGAGAAAACAGACTGCCTATCTTGCAATCCTGCGATCGACCGCAACGCATGTGGAGTGGGATAGATACCAGGAGCTAAAGATGGAAGCAATACGCATTCGCAAGAAAAAAAGAAAGGCCGAAATACGAGAGTATGAAGTGTTTGAGATCGATGTGGGCACCTCTGTAGAAAACATATTTCAATTTGATTTTTATTTTTAATTCTTAAAAAAAAAAAAAACTAATCACAATATTTATTATTATTTTTGATTTTAAATATCAAAGATATAAGTTGTTAGTTGGTGTTTAAATTAATAATAATTCCAATACAATAAAGGTTTTTTATATTTTTTATCTTATTTAAATTTAAAAATTATACATTAATTAAAAAAAAACATATATAACTTTTATTTTTCATTTTTTTTTGGTAAAAATTGCAATCATTACGATTCCTGGTAATTGCACCGATATACATAAAAGTCTTTTGTACACAAGATGCCTCCCATTTAGTTGTATTTTGGAAGCACATACACGGTGTGTCCCAAAAATAACCGAACTTTTTGGATATAAAATAGTAAAAACATTATATTATCTTTGAAAGTTATTATTTGTTCAAAATAGGTTCCATTTGACTCAACAAAACGTTTGGAACGATCAACCAGCGCATGCATAGATTTTTTTATGTCATTTATAGAAATGTTCTTCAGTACCTCGGTTACGGCTGCTTCATTTTTTTTCAATTTTTTTTTTAATTTTTTAAACTTCAATTTCAATTTTTTTTTCAAGTTTGACCCAAAATTTTATATTTGCTCTTTGTTGTTTTTTTTTTTTGGAACCATTAGCACCCTTTTGGTTTTATTGAAATGGCTGTCACTTTTACATCTGTCATCCGACTGACATGAAGTCAGGTGCGTTTGAAAAAGGATGAATGGATATTTTTAATGTTGCAAATTTTCAATAGATGGCGCTGTATGTTATTTTTGGGGCACACCGTGTAGATCAGAATAGCAAGCCATAAAGCATTTATATAAGCAATGCTGACTGTGTGCCTAATGACTTTTTAAGACTGATACTTAATGCTACCATATTCCCCAATTATATTGATTAGTTTTAATATCTTTCCATATATGGTAGCTAAGATATTATGGGTGGGTATAATGGATTATAGTGCCGCTTTTGGGTATGCAGTTACAATTGCACGGCTATACCCAATTCCTACTCGTGTGTACACGCCAGACACCCTGGAAGTATGAGAAACCCTTGTGCGAGCCTTGGTTCACGGCTGAAGGAGAGGGAACTTTAGAGGATCCACTCCAACATATCCATTTTAGGGGCTCACTACAGTCTTTTACAGTGTCTGTTCAACAGAGGAGCGGCAGCAAGCAGAAGTCGGTCTTGAGGCAAGCGCCTCCCTTTTGAATCGTGACCAAAATTTAAACCTCAGCGCGAAGTAGAAACTAGCTGCAATGAGAAAGAGAGTACATCTTGTCGCCCTTTTACCATTTTAATGACGGCCGTGGTCGTATACTAGCGACTACGATTAGAGGTCATGCGCCTAGAATGTCTGGCTTCGTTATCGTGAAGGTGCCGCTGACCAGCTTGTTGATATCTTCGTGGGACTAAAGGCTAACATAACCACCGTCTAAGAATTGCTGTAAACGTGACAAGGGCGGAAACAAGTAGGTTCTGGTGACATGTGCTATTGGGTTAATATAAAAGGGTCTTGGAATTCACCTTGGCAGTTTAACGCCTCGTCACAGTTCGCATCAATACGAAGTTCTTCAACATAACGCTGATTTGAGCCCAAGTCACGACGGAAAAAGGACAATGTTCTTAAGCCTCATAAACTGTGATTGATAACCTTAACGATAGGGTGGGTGGAGAAAGAAAATTTAGTTACAATGATGAAACAAATTGGTAGTAGCTGATTGACTTTACCGGAGCCCGAAAGCAGCATAACAAAATTCGAAAAACTCACAACCACATGTCTCCCTTGATCTAGGCGCGTATATTCTCCGAGGACCTACTCGACTTGCACTTCTGCTTTGTGAGAACACTGCTGAGCAACTCCGTATATAGGAACTATGTGGGATCGCTTTGCAATCTCCCAACCTAAAAGTGCAACTTAAGCAACTTGTTTTCAAAAAATGTCAAAGGTATAACTATAAGAAGACGATTGCTACACCGCATTCGAGAGAAAAGAGATTGCTAGCCACGAACCTTTGTATAAGAGAAACACACAGTTGAAAAGGGAAGCGGGATGTATTTTCAACTAAAAATTAAGAAAAAAACCGAGATGCATGAGTATAAAAAGCTTGTTATGCGGGACGGAAGGAATAATGCTCGAAAACTCTATGAAACCCATAAAAGAGGTGACTTAAAGAAAGTTTTAAGATCGGAGCGTACTCATGTAGGCTCCAAAAAGTGTTCTTTTAAGCGATCCCTAGAGTATTCCGAGTTTTTATGTTAAAAACTTCAACAGTAACAGCTTGAGATGGCGCATCCGATTGACCAAACGATGACTATGGAGCTGACGTTCCATTACCCGATGGAAAACCTATGAAGAAGTCCTGCAGAATAATAGAGCGACGGTTGCCGATGGGTTGCCAGCCAAGCTTTCCAAAGATGGTGGCAAAGAGTTGACAAAGTGAATGTGACAGCTTTTTTTCAGGATATAATCGGACGAAAGCATGTCCGAACAAAATCTTTTTTTTTAAAGAGCACATACAAAATTTGTTGACGCACTTAAAAGCTTTGCCGTGGTCTTTCTCTGAGTTCGTAATAAGAGTAACTTTGATGTTTGTTATAGCCAAAAAGTTTACCACCAAAAAAAAAAAAAATTAAATAAATTGCCAGAAGGAGTGGCAAAGTGGTGAAGACGTGGAGATTCAAAGATTCGTGGAATTTCGCTTTCTGACAAACTTTTTGCGGTGATAGACAGACAACGCGGGCAACTTAAAACTTTTACTGAGAGTAGTGCGAGGGGTGATGCGACTTATTAAAACGAATTTACGAAACTTTAAATTAAACTTAATTGAGAGACAATTTAATGAAAACCCACGTAGGCACGCCTCTAAAGTAATGCCTACATATCCGCTTTGGCACAGAGCGCCAGTGGAGCGAGTAATCAACCTGCGGCACACGCTTTAAATGTGAGAGTAAGAGCAAGAGTAAAAGGAAGCTAGAGTGCAAAATAAATAAAACGGAATTGATGAGGTGGAAAGTTGTGCATACGCACTGGTGAGAGACCAAAGAAAAGTGGGTGGAATATGACAATAAACATCCACAGACACAATATTGTGTAATTTAGCTCATGTTTGTATATATTTATGTGTGTGGGTGGCAACACTAACCACAATTACGGAAAGTTATACAAATACCACGAACTCTCACTTTGAACCTTTTGTTCATTAACATTGAGTAACAGTGCAAACAAAGTTGTTTCAGAGAAATGTAAACAATAACTGAAGAAAAAAAAAATATTATATAAGCGATGTAGAGAGAGCAAAAAAGTGTTGGCGCTACAATAAAAGTCTACATGGTTTTTAATTTCCGTAATAAAAGTGAAGAGTTTTGCCAGTTACATTTCCCACGGAGCTTCTGGTAAAGAAAATGCATATATTTTTATGATTGGTGCTATTGTTATCGATACTATTAGTAATTTATTATAATTTCGCATGAGCTGCTTTCTATTTTGAGTCTAATTAATGACTAGCTAAATGATAACGAAAAGCCTAAGTGACATTATAATGATGACATTAAAGAGTCAGGGCTTCGCTCTTTGAAATACAGGCACTGCTGCTTCAGCGAAACAATGGAAGAGATATCAGAATTTTAAACTGATCTGTAGTGACAATTTTAGTAATTATGTGTCACTGCTCCTACCTGTATACCAACCATACTCATCGAAGGTTTATTTAAACTCACTAATAATTTCTCAAAACCAAGTGCTTGGTTCTACGAGTATGTTTACTAAAACCATAATGTCATAATTTCATTTCATTTCGATAATGCTGTCCTTAATGTTAAATCGTTAACAGAAAATGTTAAATCGCTAACAGATAATGTTACATCGTTAAAATAGAATGTCAAATCGTTAACAGATAATGTCAAATCGTTAACAGAAAATGTTAAATCGTTAACAGATAATGTTAAATCGTTAACATATAATGTTACATCATTAACATAGAATATCAAATCGTTAACAGAGAATGTTAAATCGTTAACAGATAATGTTACATCTTTAACATAGAATGTCAAATCGTTAACAGATAATGTTAAACGTTAAAATTGAACTGTACTGTTAATATTATAGCAAGTAGCCATTTTAAAATTAAAATTAACGATGATTTTTTTAGTTTCAACATTCATAATTTCATTTCGTTTAGATAGCATGGCTCTGAAACGATACAAAATCATTTCCTCAGGATTATTTTTCATGTTAACATAACGAAATAGCATCGTTTTCTTAGCTGAGCATTTCTGGTTGAGGCTAGAACACATAACCATTCTCTCCAAGCGCTGAGCCCTTTCACCGAGTCTTGAGGCTGTTAGTATACCTTTACAGATTTCATTGGAAAATTCTGCACTTAAATGCAATCAAAACTTCTTCCCGGATTGAAACAGTAAGGTACTTTGTAATTGTTTTTGATAGATTCAAAAGCTTTTCTACAATAATAAAAACTTTTTTAACAAATTGTTAGACTTTTTTAAGTATTAATATTTAAATACAAAAGAGAAATTATATATAATTTTCTATTTAAATTTTTTTGATATGATCACAAGTTTTCAAAAACTGCTTTACGAATCAACTTTTTCTTTAAATCTCCAAGTATACAAATTTTAGATTAGGATAAGTTGAATGGTTATCGATGTGTAAGCATAAATATACTTAGGAAAGTAGAGGCTCATTATGATACCATAGTGATAAGCTTCAATATCTATCCACTCAGATTCATTTATCCTAATGCCTGTAATAGTATGCTAATCATTGTTGAATGTAGGTCCCAGATATTGGAATCTCCGCTGAGGTCAGGGCAGTCCCATAGGAGATGAGAGACCGTTTCTAGCTCTTCATTGTTCTTACAGTTTCTACAGCATTGACCTTCTCAGACTCCTAGTATTAGTGTGATTTCTTCCTCCATAATGGCTGAAATTTCAAATCTGAAAACTCATTAAGTCTAATGGCAAATATTTGATGCCTCATTTGGAGTGGTCTTGAGCGTACCATTTATGCTAATTATCGCTCACCATATGGCCGCACCATGTAAAGGTGTTAGTCTAACAACAAATATAAATATCCAGTGACAGTTCTTTGAATTTGAACTCAATATCCTCCCAATGGCTCTTTTACTTGTGGATCTTCTCTTACCTCTTATTGCATGCAGAAATTTTGTTTTGATTGCGGGACTTAGATCGAACTTATTTAAAAATGGCGGGCTTATTGTCGGTACTTTGTACCTTTTAGTGAATAGTTTCCACATTATTTGAGTTGATACAAAGTCCCCAACGATTAGAACAGTTAGACAGTTTCCAAAAAGTCCCCTGCATCAAGTCGTATATAGCTGGTGGAAACTTGCCCGCTTAAGCTAGGGGAATATCATCTCAGTAAGTTACTATGAAAAGCAAATTAATTGTAAGATTGCAGAGTATGGAGGACCTTGAGCGTCACCTTGCCCACATAAGCAGATATCTTCACAGTTTCGTGGTTACATTTAACAATATTTGTTGGAGGCATTTACATAGCTCACTGAATGGAGGAACAGCTTCTACGCTGGCTAGGTGATATGGTCCGAATGAAAGCACTCCGCGGTACCCATTGGTGGAAGCAGAGAATGATGAAGACCTCCACTCAGTGGGAAGGATAAGGTGGAGAGTTTCCTGGTTTCGTTTGGCACCAAACAGTGATCAGAAGGTACAAAAGGCGCGCTATTTTTGAATCGGCTGTAATCGTCGAGGAAGAAGAAGAAAAGCCTTTAGTTAGGCAGTTCAATAAATAAATTTCTTTGATGTGATTAAAAAATTTTTTTTTCATATTTTCTCGCATAAAAATGTTGGGATCGTAATTTGACCAAATGAAGAGGACGCCAAACATACGAGACCTTATTGCTTTGGCTTACTCTTACTTTGTAAATTCTACTCTATTTTATCATTGGCCGTATTTCGAACTTCTGAAAAAAACTAAATCAATGTGAAAAGTAAAAGGAAAAGAAAAAGAAAAGAAAAAAAGAAAAAGTCAACGATAAATGTGAAGCGGAATTTGAAAAAGCTGTATCGTAATTTAACTTGACAATTTGCAGTTATACTCACACAAACAGACACATACACATATATACCAGTATATATGAACTACATACGTGTATACGAAAAATCAAATACGAATAGACATCCTTGTGAACTCGAGCGCTGTGGTGGTTTCGTGTACGGAAGCCGCAAAGTCATTCTTCTCTGTCAGTTGTGAAGTTTTTGTCCGTACTTTATATTTCTATTTCTACTCATTGCTGTTTCTACTACCTACTATTTATAATTTTATTTCTTTTGTTTTTGCCCTTTTTTGTTTTGTTTTCCTTTTTTTTATTTAGCTTTGGTCAGTTGGATTTTCTTCAAGTGGCGGCAAAGTTTCTATAAAGTACAAAAACAAAAAATGCTAATGCCCAATCCAGGCAAATTTACAGTTCAAAAGTTTTCTTCAACTCAAACAATAATCAAACCACGAACACCAATAAAAGTTTCTGCAGGCCCAGGGAGAGGGTTGTGGTGGAAGCGCTCCTTCGGCGTACACGTCCGTACAAATACACAACCAAGTTGAGCGGAAGTATAGGCTGGCGCTATTACCATGGCATATCCGCTTTTAACTATATCCGCTGTCTGGCCATTGTTGCAGGCAATTTTATACAAATATACGAAAGGAAATAACAGAAGCAGATGGATGAATCGATTGGTTGGCAAACAGTCGGACTCAGCCACCACAAATGTGTTATCTTTACTAATACATATGTACGTGTATATGTCCGCAAAGCTGAATTGTTAGCATTGCGTGCAGCTATTCGGTAAGTCAGGGTTTTTTGAGTCCTGGTTCGACCAATAACCAAAGTTATGGAAAATAATTTCTTCTAATTACGGTCGCCCCTTGGCAGGGAATGTCAAGCCCACCGAGTATATTTTTGGCATGAAATAAAAAGCTTACCATAAAAATACATTGCCCGCTTGGAGGTTGTCTAGAATAAGCTGTTAGTGATTCAATTTGTTGGAAAAACATCATGACGCAAAAACCTCAAATCGGAGGAGGAGCTCGGCCGAATATCGCTTCAGCACTTAAAAAGCGCGAATTTCATATACATCTATATATGTATGTGTGCATATTTAATTGAAACGTACATACATAAATACCAACAATATGCCAATGCCAGCCATAGGCGTATTCATACCACACACTGAATGGGGAGCCACCAACGCCGATGCGAGGCAACAAATTGCGCTGAGTTTTTGTACCACTTGATTTCGGAATCACATTTTGAGTTTCGATTTTTTTTCGTTTCCATTCCTGCATATTCATTTTGTTGCTGTAGGCACTTCCGTTTGTTCGCCTATTCCATGCTGCCTGGCAATATCCGTTGGCTCTTGCCAAACGCTCAATGGAACGCTAATCCGCGCGCTAACTTTTTGATATTCCAGCCTAACGGCATCATTCACTGTTAAGCGCTTGAAAGTGCGCTTCAATTTGGTTGCGGTCCACTTGTGCATTTGCTACGTTCGGTTGGTCAGCCCTTTTCGGCGTTGAAATCCTTTTGTTTGGTCTATTTGTATTTTGTTTAACTTTTTGCCTTTTTTGGTTTATGGGTTTTCCTGTTTAAATTTTGGTAACTTTCTTCCAAAGTGAAAGACTTGAATTCTGAACATGAGTGGCTAAAGATATGGGCACCATTTTATGTTTTTTTTAATTAATTATTTACACTTTTTAATGCGCATTTTGCCAAATATTTGCCCATCGCGGTTAAGTGGTCAACCAAAATAATTCAATAAAGTTATTTAACAATAAATAAAAAAAGCAAATAAATGAAACAAGAAGGCCAGCAAACTCGGAGAGGAGCTCTTTTTTCCAGCAAAACCCTTTGTTGAGTGTAGTTGAAATCAACGGTTGAAAATTCGCTTTAAATAAATCTAATTTTATGGTATTGTTTTAATGTTCAAATCGTGTTAGATACTTTAAAAAAAGTTAGCGGGAACTGATTGTTTAAAAAATGCGCTTCAAGCGACATCTTTTTATAATTCTTTTTAATGAAGAGAGCTCTTACTTATCCACCACAAGTATTGGTAATTCAATCGGTTGGTTAGTTAGTTGAAAGAGAGAGGTTGAGAACCTGAGAAACGGCCGCACTTAAGCCACAGAGCAGGCACAGTGTTCTCCACCATATACCCCAAATAGGTGTTTTGGAAATGCTCGGTCTATTCTATAAATTCTTTAAGTTTCTTCCAAACAAGCGTCTCCACCTTCGTGAGGTTAAAGCTGGGAGAATCGTGGTAGATGGAACGTCTCAATCGGCTGAATGACGGACGTCAAAATTAGTGCTCTATCGTTTCGTAATCCTCTGTGAATGCCTATTCGATTTAACTTAGATTATAGAGATGATATCTCAGAAGTAGATGGCCCGTTAATACACCTAAAAGAATGCTAAGTTTTTTTTGCTTAATGTAAGTAACAGTTTGGTCTGTCTACTATCCACACTGCCCCATAGTTATTTTATGTTCCGTTCTAGGTTGGAATAGCTCCAAGACCACTATTGTAAACAGTATTTAAGGGCGCTAAAGGGGCTGAGGCAGTGAAGCGGTGGTTGTGCGAGCTAGTTCGTTCGCCATTTCTTTGGCTTCTGAAACCTCATAAATTTTTCCGTTAGAGCGGGAACCCATTCGACACCTACAGTACTGCCCACAATCTTTGCTGGGAATACGGAGTTGTAGCTACTGAGTTTGAACCTACCTTGGTTATTGGCGTAGTCACAGAAGAATCCTGCTCCTGTGCCTGCCTCACATTTATACCCATTAATGTAGATATGAATATCTGCATTGCGACCCATGGGCTGCCATCCGTCCGTTCTTCCCCACTTGGGAAGGCAAAGGTGTCCGTTTCTTGGTCGCATTTCAAGTTTATCCCGGGTACGCCATAATTTTCTGAATGCCATTATGTTCTTAACAATTGTGTAGGATATTGAGGCAACTAGCGGTTAGCGCTGCTTCAGATATAACTTGTATGTGAATTTACTTATATCATGGAAGAGCCTTTGCTGATGTTTACTCATCCCGCCTGCTATACCAGGGGTTTAATACGGCACTTCTTCTTTAATGACGCCCGCCACACTAGTGCACCATACGTTAGTATCGGTCTTATGGAAATGCAGCGCACCTTTGGGCTCATAGCCCTATTTTTTGCAATAGCTCTTCTACAGGTGTACCAAATTAGGTGCGCTTTAATCGCCAGGCTTTCAACATGTTCTTTCCAGTTTTTTATCAAGTTTTTATCAAGGGAACTATCATGTTACCTTTTAAAGATAGTAGGTTGAATTGATGAACTTTCGTGTTTTTAATAAGGAGTTAGATCTCCGATTTTCTCTGGTTTGCCAAGAGTATTTGTCCTTCAGCCCACTCAGCTGCGATTTCAAGTGACTTCTTTATTATTCGCGGTGAGCAGCTATAG
This sequence comes from Ceratitis rosa, assembly GCA_037013455.1. Lineage (NCBI taxonomy): Eukaryota > Metazoa > Arthropoda > Insecta > Diptera > Tephritidae > Ceratitis > Ceratitis rosa. The sequence continues at coordinate 2,659,367 of JAWMAG010000020.1, read as the reverse complement.
TAAATCAGGGCTTATCAAGCAGAGACAGCACTCCTACTTGTGGTGTGTCAAAAGCCATTTTGTGAATAATTTTAACATCTTCTGCTCCACATATAATTACATATAATTGGCGCTGTATAAACGAAAAAAAAAAACTATTTAACACACCACCCGTCTATGGCTCAACATATGGCTCATCCAGTTAATCCCAAATGATGTAATTGACGAGATCCATGCGGTAGTGTTTACTTTATTAAAAGCACCCTATACAGCAAATAAATGCCGCAAGAGCGTACTTTCCAACAGCGTCTGTTAGAATGACAGCAGCCGCTTTGGGGGTATTGGCTGTTTGGTCCAATCGTCACACATGCTTTCCATACTTTTCAAAAAAAAATTATGTCAGTATAATCGGTCTACATGACTTTGGGACAGAGATATATATTCGTTAACTACCAGAGATATATATTTAGGAGGAATGCATAAGACCCATCGGTTAAACCATTCAAAGATTTAAAAATAGAACCCATAAAGTTGAATTGATTTCGAAATTCAGGCTTATCTCCGAAAACGTTTATCGAATTGACTATAGATTTTAAATAAATATGCTTAAATAGCCGAATATAAGGGAAAGTAAGAAAGTCTTTGTGCTTATTTTTTAATATTTCAACAAAATTTTCCTATATTAAAATACATTTTTGAAAGTATAAATTCTTTGACATTCAACCATTCTTCGAATAGCTTCATAATTCCCACGGTGCAGAACCTCTGTGGTTTACCGAACAGAATTTTGCCAAATAATTGTTAACGGCTCTTCAGTAGACCAATTTTTGGCCATCAAGAGAGTTTTGCAGAGAATGAAACAGAAGATAGTCAGATGATGCCAGATCCGGTAGTCAAATATATATATACCAGGTGTGTTTGTTGAAGTGTGCCGGTTTTACTTGTAGATGTCGCTAGCCATATGTATAAATTTCTATGATTTGGCATGTATGTAGTTTTTTTCAATTGACATTAACCTACAAAAATACGCAAGTCACATTCCGCCAAAATAATAGCGTCATATTTGTTTACCTCAGTGAATATGTCGAGTTTGATGATAGAAACTTATGTTGAACATGCTCCAGTGATTAGAACATGTGAGACATGGTTTCGCCAATTTAAAAGTGGAGATTTCGATTTGAAAGACAGACAGACAATGAACATCCTGGTGCAGCGAAAAAGTTCGAAGACGATGAATTGCATGTTGATCCAACCCAATCGTAACAAAAATTGTTAGAAACACTACATGTGACTCGGGGAGCCATGGGAAAGATCCAGAAGTATGGAAAATGGGTGCCACACCAGCTGAACGATAGAACGATAGACAAATGGAAAATCGAAAAACCGTTTTTGAAATGCTGCTTCAACGATTCGAAATCAAATCTTTTCTGCATCGAATTGTCACGGGGGACGAAAAAAGGATTTATTTTGAGAGGCCGAAGCGAAAAAAATCATGGCTTTCCCGTGGTGAAGCTGGCCCATCGACTTCAAGGCCAAATCGCTTTGGCCGTAAGACAATGCTCTGTGTTTGGTGGGACCAGTGTGTTGTGGTGTACTACGAGTAGTCTGGTGAAACGGTAAACACGGATCGCTACCGACAACAAATGATCAATTTGGGACACTCCCTTGCAGAGCAGTGCTTCGCTAATTTTGAAAAAGTCGAAAAATGGCTCGTCGAATGGCTTGCCTCGAAAGAGAAAAAGTTTTTTTTGGAATGGTATCCATAATTTGCCTGAGAGATGGGCGAAATGTGTAGAAACCAATGGTCAATACATTGAATAAAAAAAATTTTGAGATTCCTCGGAAAATTAAGTGTTTTCTTTATTGAAAAAACCAGCAAATTTTAACTAACACATATGGTATATATGTATGTAGTCTGGAGTTGTCATGATGTTTGTAACTGTTACAGCAGAGCTCAGAGTTAACCATTCCGTCAGGTTGCAGGACCTCATCATGCCCAATTCACTTCCAGCCCCACCTTACACTCAGCATCACTTTGTTTGCCGTCAATTCATACTTTGAAATCATTTGTGTAGAGTCTTGATTCATTAAGCGTGTTTTTTTTTTTAATTTTATAATCTCGGCCCGTGATTAACGATTTCGATTTCAAGCGATTAAGCGTTTCACTGCGTTAATTCATGCGACACCCGAACATCTTCTTTTACTAGCCAGACTGATACCTCCACCATCTGCTGGCTGCTTGTATGCTCGTCTTGTTTTACCAGATATATAATTTCATTGCCTTGAATGAGGTGCACCTCTGATATCAAAAACTCCGGAGCAGAATCAAATAAACCACTCCTAGGTCCTTCACTTGCACAATTCTCACCGTAAGTCACACGAACTTTTGGACATGATTTTGAAGCGGTTTTCATTAATTAAAAGTTGCCTATTCAACAAAGTTCACAGCAAGAAGTTTAGTAGTACACAAGTGTATGTTAGTTAAGATAAAGTTAGGTGAGGTTAGGTTAGAGTAAATGGCGGACATCAACTCACCTAGGCCGCCAAAAGGTCCTATTGTGAAACCATCGAGGATCCTAATCACATCCACCCGTTATTTAAACAATCGAAGTACCTTTTCATCTGCTATTTTGTTCAAGTTTATAAACATTGCCGCTCCTAGAGACTGCAAATATTCTTCGAAGGTGCGTGGTACTCGCAAAGGAAGTGCCTCAAGGTTTTAGGTTCCCCTCCAGTATAGAAGATGTGTTGGGAAGAAAACAAAAAAGGTCACCCAAGGCAATAATTTTATTTTTCTAAATTTGTTCGCCTCCAGCAGCGAATATCATTAACTTCGAGTTTACTTCTGTTATCAATTAAAGGATTTTTTAACAAAGGAGTTTAAGAATCGCGTCCTTTGCGCCTAAGCCAAGTGGCTATCCAACAAACTTTCCACTATCTAATCGCATGATTACAGTATATATCTCACTACGCCAATAAACCGATCGTATTGATTTGTTAAATGCCATTTTTCATTAAATTTAAGCACACTAAGGCAATCAACACCTCAACGCTTAAGGCAATTGAATGTAATTTAAAGCATTAATGACAGCCAACGCGTGAGTGGGTCGGAGCAAAACGAAAATTAAAAATGCGAACAAGCGCTATAAATAAATATAATAAATAATGGCATTTTGTGTATTTAAAACTCTTATTACAAATCACATCATCCACAACCGCGGTGGCGGCGGTGGCGGCGATGGCGGTGGTGGCGGCGACGATGACGACGACAAAACGTTTGCAATTCAATTAGTGATGAAGCGTGACGGTGATTGGCGTTGATTGAACGAGCAAGCGAGTAGATGGTGGTGGTGCACCGAGTCAACTCGCTTACACACCCACTCACACGTACGAGTGAGGAGTGAGTGCAAATGGGTGTAGCTTGGCTATACTGACTTAATGCCAGGGCGCGGTAGCGGGGCGTGAGCTTTTAGAACTTTGCTCCGCTGGGCGAGCGCATTTTGCCATTCAATCAATGCATCATGGTTTTTGCTATGAAGGTATCTGTGCTTTCGCCATCTGAGTGTGTGTCTGTGTGGGGTTCCATGAATATTGCGGTTATTTAATTCCATTCTTTTCATTTGCTATTGAATTTGGTGGGAGAGAATCAGACAATTCGCGGTTAACAAAAATGCCACAATATAATTTATTTTTGGCATTTCCATTTATTATTAAATTTATTGTATTTGCACCTGATTGCGAGTGACTAAATGATTACAACAACAACAACAATAACAATAACAACAACTCGCTGCACAGAGAATGAGAGAGACATTGAAAAAGTGGCAGTTGGAGGGCAAACAATAATATAATTATAATAAGAGAGTAATGTCGAAACAACAAAACGCACCACAACAAAAACAACGACAACTGACAGCAATGATTTTCCACTTAATTTCATTTTACAAAATAGCACATACACGTACACATAAACCTAACTACAAATGCAAATACCACCAATTTGTGAATGTACCTATACACATATATATGCCTGTTTGCGTATATGTGTGTATGTGTGTATGTATGTGCAAAACACAGAAGTGAAATTGAAAATTCATTTGGGAAATTTAGTACAATTGATGAATTTGACACACACGCACACAAACACACACTCGCCAATGTTAATAAACTTCCAAAGCAACAGCAGCAGCAATAAACACAAACATAGTAAAACAGTTACAAAGGCGTTACGGAAGGTGGAGTAGATACTACGTATACTGCCACCAATGTTGCATGTAAATTAAGTTGAATCAACACAATTCAATCGGCTTTGTATCTACATACATAAATTTGTATCTACACATACGTACATATGTTTATTGTAGGTACACTTGCGAGCATAACTAAGTGCTGCAAATTATTTTAAGATCATTTCCAAAATGGTAAAAAAAATATAATAGTTTTTAATTGCATAACAAAATTTTTAGGATTTCAAAATTTAAATTAAAGTATGGTAATAGTAATAATTTGTTGAAAAAACATCACGACGCTCACCATAAATTATAGAAGGAGCTCGGCCGAAAATCGCTTCAGCGGTTACAAAGCGTCAATTATATATATATATAATAATAATAATAACTTTATATTTGAGCATAGCTCAAAAAGTTGCCGGTGGGTTAACGTCATTGATTCCTGTAAAGATTTACGAGCAACTGTTTGGGGAAGTGGATCTAGGACCGAGAAGAGACCGATCTAATCGAAAAAATTGTGTTTATGGTTCGATTTATTTGAGTCGTAAAAATCGTTTATTGAAACGTTGAAAAGCTTCTACGCTCATCAAGAAATAGCACTACTAGCTCCAAATTGTTTTTTCTTCAAGTTGTTACACCTGTATTTTTTTTAATATGGAACAAATTTTACATCGCGCAATGATTTGATTTTTTGTTATGAAAGGTTTAAAAGCAAAGGAAATTTATGAACAATTTTTAGAAGTGTATCGGAGGTCTTCACCTTCAAATCGCACTGCACCGTTGATTTTGGGCTAGTGAATTTAAACTCGGTCGTACTAGGATTGAAGACGATCTACGCGAAGGACAACCAAAAACCGCAACGACACCAGAAATCGTTGAAGAAGTTCATAATATTGTTAGTGAAGATCCAAGTTTGACTAAGCGTGAAATTGATAATGCCATAACCATCTCAGACGATCGAGTACTTCATATTTTAAAGGGAGAATTACATATGAAAAAAGCTGTTTGGATAAATAATGTCGCACACGTTAATAATACAACAAAAACTGGGCAAATTTCTCAGCATATTTTAAAGCATTTTATGCAGAATAAAACCAATTTCGTGAGTCATTTTATAACTATGGTATGGGTGTGAGTTGGAGGGGGATGGGGCCATGTGCAGAAGTCCACGTAAGTGAGGAAAATTTTTTGACTGCCATTCACCTGGGTGTGGCCAGAAACGATTCTTTTGCATATGGTTCCAGTAGCTCACGACTTTCGGTCTTAGACCACGTATCCCCTGGGTAGCCAACGAACATCCGTTTGGAGGCGAGCTAAAGTGATAAGGCGAGTCCCATGCGGTTGTGCATAGGGTTCGGAACCCACCACATGAAAAAAACAACCCAATGAAAGATCAATTTCAGCCTTGGATGAGGAAGCCCCCTTTTGATGACGACCCCCGTAAATGTCTCAATGATTACGATTTTAGGGCATGTACCTGGAATGTCTGGTCCCTTAATTGGGAAAGTACCGCTACCCAGCTGGTTGATGTCCTCATAAAGTTAAAGGCTGACATCACTGCCGTCCAAGAATTGCGATGGACGGGACAAGGACGGAAGAAGGTGGGTCCTTGTGAAATTTACTACAGCGGCCATATAAAGGAGCGCAAATTTGGTGTCGGATTCGTGGTGGGAGAGAGACTCCGTCGCCGAGTACTGGCACTACACACCACTCTAATTTGCGCCCACGCCCCAACGGAAGAGAAAGATGACTTGACCATAGATGGCTTTTACGAGCGCCTCGAACACACTTATGAGCGCTGCTCCCACCACGACGTCAAAAATGTGCTTGGCGACTTCAACGCTGGTTGTTTGTAGCACTAGATTCCAGTACAAGAAAATTCACCAAGCTACTTGGCTGTCTCCAGATCGGAAAACTTCCAACCAGATCGATCATGTTGTGATAGACGAAAGACATGTATCCAGTGTTTTAGATGTGCGTTCGTTCCGAGGTCCCAACATTGACTCGGATCCCTATCTTGTCGCAGTGAAGATACACACGCGCCTCTGTGTATCGAAGAACGCCCATCAACAAACACAAGGAAGGTTCTACGTTGAAAAGCTTCAATCACAACAGACTGCCGAGCGGTTTTCTACTCGACTTGCACACCTGCTCTCTGAGAGCACTCATCAGCAACCCGGTATAAGGGAGCTGTGGGACGGCTTTGCAAACTCTCTGCGTACAGCTGCAAATGAAACCATTGGATTTCGGAAAGGTCGCAAAAATTGCTGGTTCGATGAGGACTGCCGTGTCGCAGTGGAGAGGAAACAGACTGCCTACCTCGCAACCTTGCGATCGACCACAACTCGTGCGGAGTGGGATAGATACCGGGAACTGAAGAGGGAAGCAAGGCGCGTCTGCTGACAAAAAAAGAAGGAGGCCGAGATGCGCGAGTACGAGGAGCTTGAGAAGCTGGCAGACAAGGGTAACGCTCGAAAATTATACGAAAAGATACGTCGACTTACAGAAGGTTTCAAGACCGGAGCAAACTATTGTAGGACCCAGGGAGGTGAGCTAGTGACAGATGCCCAGAGTATACTGAATCTATGGAGGGAACACTTCTCCAGCCTGCTGAATGGCAGTGAAAATGAAACACCCGAGGATGGCGAACCCGAAACAACAATGGATGACGATGGAAAAGTTGTTCCGTTACCCGACTATGAAGAAATCCGACAACAAAGCGGCATGGACCGATGGATTACCGGCCGAGTTATTCAAATACGACGCCGAAGAACTGATCAGGTGCATGCATGAGCTTCTTTGCAAATATATATGGTCGGATGAAAGCATGCCGGACGATTGGAATTTAAGTGTGCTCTGCCCGATCCACAAAAAAGGCGATCCAACAGTCTGCGCCAATTACCGTGGAATAAGTCTCCTTAACATCGCATATAAGGTCTTATCAAGCGTATTGTGTGAAAGACTAAAGCCCACCGTCAACAAACTGATTGGACCTTATCAGTGTGGCTTTAGACCTGGTAAGCCAACCATTGACCAGATATTCACCATGCGCCAAATCTTGGAAAAGACCCGTGAAAAGAGAATCGACACCCACCACCTTTTCGTCGTTTTTAAAGCCGCCTTCGACAGCACGAAAAGGAGCTGCCTTTACGCCGCTATGTCTGAATTTGGAATCCCCGCAAAACTTATACGGCTAAGTAAACTGACGTTAAGCAACACTAAAAGCTCCGTCAGGATCGGGAAGGACCTCTCCGAGTCGTTCGATACCAATCGAGGTTTCAGACAGGGTGATTCCTTATCGTGTGACTTTTTTAATTTAATGCTGGAGAAAATAATACGAGCTGCAGAGCTAAATAGAGAAGGTACAATCTTCTATAAGAGTGTACAGCTGCTGGCGTACGCCGATGATATCGACATTATTGGCCTCAGCAATCGCGCCGTGAGTTCTGCTTTCTCCAGACTTGATAAAGAAGCGAAGCGAATGGGTCTGGTAGTGAATAAGGGCAAGACGAAATATCTCCTGTCATCAAACAAACAGTCACAGTGCTTTGCAAAATTTATCAGTGTTGAAATATAGCAAAATAGAGCTGATACTAGGCCAGCCAACATTTATTTATTGTTATTTTCTTTCTTCAATATATTTGTACACTTTTCCTGCTACTCTTAAACTCTAAGAAAATGTCAGAAAGAAAAATATTTAAAATAAATTTTTATATTAGATTACTAGAAAAACAAAAAATTGTTACAAAAAAAAAAAGAATTTATTATAATTTTTTTTGCTGCATACACGTATATGTACATAAATTCATATATGAAAACAAAAGTCAGGTATTGAGTTATCCGCGCCAGTGTATATTTGCCTTGTATAGTTTCTTCTTTGTACATAGGTATACGAGTACGAGTATTTGTGTACCAACAAATGTATATGTAGTATGGTTATGTAAATTAGAAAATTTTCATTTTGCACCAGAGTGACGATTGAACGTTGTTATATTGGCAGACACTCGAAGGACTTAGCATATTTTATCAACAACAAACGCGTCAGGAAGTGTACATAAACATACATACAATACATACAAACATACAACATCATATACACAAATCTGACAAATGAATTAAAATGTGTTTTACCATGAATATCTAAACATTCGAAAATTCGCCCTCGATAAATTTTAAATACATTACAATAACACACAAAACAACAAGAACAGCAAGTACCTACCATGGTAATAATAACAATGAAGGCAACCAACTAAAATACAGTGCCAACACTGTTTCAACAACAAGCTTTCGCTTTGTTTACAACGCCAAGGCATAATGGAAAGCCACTCAACGTCTATTGGCAGAACGCAAAAGCAAAGGAGCAACCTTAAAATGCCCAACATAACTAATACATATGTAATATGTTATACGTGTATACATACAACACAAAATATTTATGTATATATACACACAAATAAAAATATGTATGAATTCATATAGGTATATAAATAAGATTTGCTCGGTCAGCACCATTGAAACTCGCTTTTGGCTTTCATAAACAACATCAAGCACACTCAAACGTACATACATTCACACAACAGTTGGCACTGCGATAGAGACCGGCAAAAAGTGGCTGGCGCAAACTATGGTAAGTGGTAAACGGTTAGCGGTCTGAACACCCAGCGAAAATTGTTGTCCAAAACATCGCCAACAAAGGCAAAATCTTGTCAATAATAAATTAAATGTCGCGCCATTGCGCCCATTACATTTACATTTCTAATTATGCAATTGCGGTGATGTTGCTAGCAGGTAAACCAACGTGAAGTGTGCCACAATGAACCAGTTTGGCATTCGAATTTAATAAAAGCAATTTTAGCTTTCACAGAATATTTGACAGTATATTTTACCACATGAAAATATAATAGCTGCAATGCCATGCCGTTGGTTATCAAAAGAGAAATTATTAGTTTCAAATAGTAAATAAAATTAAGTAAAGAGAATTATAATGAAATTTATTTAAATTAAGTAATATAAAATAAATTAAATAAAATAAAAAAAATAAAATGAGACAATATAAAATTAAATAATATAAAATAAAATAAATAAAATAAAATAAAATAAAATAAAATAAAATAAAATAAAATAAAATAAAATAAAATAAAATAAAATAAAATAAA
>JAWMAG010000020.1:2505000-2647500 GCA_037013455.1 Ceratitis rosa | reverse complement strand
TCTAGGGCCAGCATTAACACCAACAACAATGTCAGCCTGGAAATCCCACGCAGAATCACTCTTGCCAACAGGTGCTACTTTGGACTGAGTAGGCAATTGAAAAGTAAAGTCCTCTCTCGGCGAACGAAAACCAAACTCTACAAGTCGCTCATCATTCCGGTCCTACTATATAGCGCAGAAGCGTGGACGATGTCAACATCTGATGAGTCGGATCTAGGAGTCTTCAAGAGGAAAGTTTTGGTCCTTTGCGCATTGGCAACGGCGAAGACCGCAGACGATGGAACGATCAGCTGTACGAGCTATACGATGATATTGACATAGTTCAGCGAATGAAGAGATAGCGGCTACGCTGGCTAGGCCATGTCGTCCGAATGGATGAAAGCACTCCAGCTTTGAAAGTATTCGATGCAGTACCCGCTGGTGGAAGCAGATAAAGACCTCCACTCCATTGGAAGGATCAAGTCGAGAATGACCTGGGTTCACTTGGCATTTCCAACTGGCGTCAGGCAGCGAAAAGAAGGGAAGAATGGCGCTCTTATATAGATTCGGCTATAATCGCGTAAGCGGTGCCAACGCCAATAAAGAAGAAGAAAGTTAAATAAAATAAAATAATGTTGTGTACGAGACCTGCAACGAGAGTAGGTCGTTAACTCGGGTGCGGGCAATTCTCGGCGCGGTAGAGGTCGACCATCGTATGCGCGTACTGGTTAACGGGGTATCGTGAATCAGATGATTTTCACGAGTGTAGTGAAGATATGTCAGCGAATCTTCTTACTGAAGATCCGCTAACTTTCGCTGAGGCATTAAAGTTAGAAGATTTATCTATGTGTTTAAAGGCTTTAGAAGACGAGTTTCTGGCGCATGCTCGAAACAAGACTTGGCAGATAGTTGAAACGCCTTCCAACCGGAACACTATTGGCAATAAATTCGTATTTCGTACTAAAGATGCGAAGAAGTTGCGACTCTTAGCAATGGGCTCTGCTCAATATCCTGGTGAAGATTTTCATGAGGTTTCATCTCCGGTACGTCTATTCACTGCGTTGGCTGCCGAGATGAATTTACAGATACATCAAATGGATGTAATGACGGCGTACTTAAACGGAGATCTGGTCGAGAAGGTCTATATGGATATTCCAGATCTACTTATCAGCATATTGAAGTAGATTCAAAGAGGTCAACGCTTCGGCTTAAAGGGTGCAATGAAGCACACCGACGAAATTCAGCGAACTACGGAAGAGTGGCTAGCATTACTACAGCAAAATAATCCAGTGTGCTTAGTTATAAAATAAAACTACTCATAACGCTCCATTTAATGAAAAACCTCAAGACGCATACCTCAAATTGGAGGAGGAGCTCGGCTGTAACTCATTTCAACAATTTAACAAGGATGCAATTTCTACTTTTAATTACTTATTTAAAAGTCTTTAAAATATTCTTAAAAATACATATTGAACGAAAGAAATGCGCATTTAGTAAATTTAAATTATTTCAACTATCTCAACCGTAATTTACAAATAAATTTAACGCAATAATCCGCGTTAGTAACTTTGCCTGCCGAATACAACATTTTCACCCAAGCGGTCTCAGAAATTCTTTCTTTTGCATTCATTTTCAACTTTCGTACCCTTTTTTACAAGAAACTTAAAAGCACAGTGCTTCGAAGGATTTCATGGTGCTACTCTCATTTCATTTCACACCGGATAAACCAAGTGAAACGGAAGAACGAGGGAAAACGAGAGATGACAAACTTCAACACTCGTTCTGGGGAGGTGTGCCAAGAGATGTGGCTAACGAGATAAACCAGACGAATAAATGTTGATGCTGATGCTGCTGCGAGCGATTGGCAGAAATGCGGTTGGCATATCGTACTTCAAATGTATGTCTGTATCAACAGCAATTCCAGTAGCCAAGTTTGAAGCCAAAACACAAATACAAATGTACTTGAATAAACCTCAACTGATATGCTAAATAGTTTGCATTTGCACGTATACCTTTATTTACACATAAACGTACATACATATATACGTACATATATGTAGAACAAGAGACGCTGTCGCTCTGATAAATATTGACATACCAGGAGAAATGCCACACCCGGGCTAGCTTAAGCTGAAGCAGCAAAATGTTTCAGTGGTGGTGGCTGGTGGCTGTGACGATACGCAACTGAGATGGAAGGATTTGTATGCAACCACGGCTATCTCACCGTAAAGCTAATGTAAAATATGTCGAATAAAACGCGAATGGCGATTAAGAGCCAAGAATAAAAGTCTCGTAATCACGTTGAGCGCGATGACAAGCGCCCTCCTCAAGGGCGTAGCCGGGCGTCTGCCAGCTGTCAACGTGGCATTCAAAATCACACGAAAACACACCAATACGATGCTGCTAAAGTTACTGACCTAATGTGGTTGTTCGGGTATTCGAAATTCGATTAAGTGGAGGACTTCAGTGTGGCTTTTCTCGCAATGATAATGTTAAAAACTAAAATAGTCGAGTGGTCACTACTGCATACTGCGTACATTAGGAAGACCAGCGCTCGAGTTCTGGTTCAAACGACATTCAAAATTATTGAAAATTATTATATTTTAATTGTGATTGAATATAAATCCTTCGAGAGTATTTTTAGCATGAAGTAAAAGCTCCTCATAAAAATCCATCAGCCGTGCGGGGGCGACTTAGAATAAACTGTCACTCCAACTGTTGGAAAATATCAAGACTCATACCACAAATCGGATGAGGGACTCGGCTGGAAATTGCTTTAACGTTCACAAAGCGCCAATTATATACCGCAGAATTGTAATTTGGCCAACCAAAATTTCATATATATATAATATATACGATAACAGACATACAAAAATACATCACGAGTGGCGTTGACAGTAAAAAAAAAAATATTCCTGCATAAAATATTCCAATTGTAATACCTTTAAAATATTTGAAATTTCCACTGCATTTTACGCGGATTACCTGAGAGAAAGACACACGCCAGCACTGAAATACATAAAAGCATTTAACTATACCAAAATATCACCGACCGCATAAATTACATTTTTTATTTCAATGCGTTTTAGTCCAATTTTAATTTCATTATCACCCATGCGATGGAATGAGATGAAATGGTTTATGCTGTCATTGTCACTGCATACAACAGAGGATTATACAGCATTAGCGGAGAGTGGAGAAATGTTTGGAAACCGAATAAATTTCCTTATAACGCAGAAGGAATTTGGACAATGAATATAAAATTAAAGCAAAAGTAAAAAACTAAGAGAAGAATATAAAATAAGTAAAATCATGGAATTGTAATTTTTATGCTTCCATGGCGGGGGAATAAAGCTTAAGGTAAGGAAGATATTGATTTTACTTCAAATTGAAATCACACAATTTAACACTCAAACTGCTGGATCTAATCGTTGCTACTCCAAGTAAAATAACTATCGATGAGTATCTGAAGATAGCTGGAGTAGGGGAAAATGACTTCGTTAAAATGGTTCGGTTGCAATTGCAAATGAATTCAATGCAAATGATGCAAGCTACATTGGCAATGCTTACTGGAGGGCGCACTTTCCAAAGGAAATGTAGGGAAAAAGGATTTGAGAATTGCATAATTCACAAAACTAAATACTATTGGAAAATATAAAAAAGGATACAGCTTTTTTGTAGTTTAACCCAGAAGCATAAAAAGAGAAATCAAACCAAAGCTTTAGCTCAATGCTTTTATGCAAAAATATAGTAGTTGAAAGAAAAGTAATTTGAAATATATATATATTTTTTTTTTTTGTATAATGTTTTATTGAATCCTTCCTGTTTGGAAACTAACAATAATTTCGAAAATCTTAAAGCTAATTCTTATGCCTAGAACAAGGTAATCATTACCACTGTATAGATTAACAAAGTAAGCAAAGTACAATAAATTACGAATGTAACTTAGATTTATCAAAGAATGTGTTTATATAGATATCATTAGGTATACGAAACACTCATAACAATAGATATATCATAAAGAATAATTTAAAGTAAATTATAATATCATGAAGGATATATGCGGAGCGCAACTCCGATGTAGAATAATTGGATGCGGCAGAGCCCTTAGTCACAGTTCAAACGTAAATCCTTTCTCTTTAATCGCTTAGGGTAATTCTGATGTAGTAATTTTTTAGCTAGAAAGTTTGGGTGGTTAGATAACCTTAATGAGTAATTTTTAAGCAGTTGCTCTATTTCCTCGGTGACGGTTTTAATCCCGAGATTTTTGTGAATTGCGGAGTTTTTTACATACCAAGGGGCTTTGCATATTGATCTTAAGGTTTTAGACTGCAGTCTTTGAATTCTATCCAGGCTAGATTTAGATGCTGAGCCTCAAATTTGGATCCCGTACGTCCAAGATGGCTTTATTAGCATATTAAAAAGTGAAACTTTGTTTTCTAGACTCAGTTTGGACTTAGAGCCTACAATCCAATGCAAGTTCGCAATTTTTAATTTGGTTTGAGTAATCATTTTGTCTATGTGGTTTTTCCAGGTGAGTCTTTTATCCAATGTAACTCACAGGTAGGTAACGAATTCTTTCTGAGGTATTGTATTCCCATTTATAGAGATTGAAGGACATGTGTAGGGTAAATGTTACTTGTATACACTTAGACTCATTGACTTTAATTCTCCAAGTTGTTAGCCACTCTTCTATTACTTTTAAATGTTCTTGTAATCTGTAAATGGCTGTCATGGGGTTTGAATGGACACTAAGTATTGCTGTATCATCCGCAAAAGTTGATGTGATGAGGTTTCGGTTTGTGGGAAGATCGTTGGTATAAATTAAATATAAGACGGGCCCCAAAACACTTCCTTGTGGAACACCGGCAAATATTTCATAGGATTCGGTGGTGTAACTTTTTTGCCTAACATGAAATTTTCTGCCAATAAGAAAGCTTTCTAAGACATCATAAATTTTTACGGGAAGCGTAACTTTCAGCTTGTATAATAGACCATCTAACCAAACTTTATCAACATCGAGGAACACTGCAGTACAATATTGCTTGTTTTCAAACGCTGATCTTATGTGTGCTACGATTCTATGCACTTTCTCTATTGTGCTGTGTTTTTCTCTAAACCCGAATTGGTGGCATGGTATGGTCTGTTTCGATTCCAAAATCGGTAATATTTTTTTTAATAAAAGTTTTTCGAAGATTTTTGAGAATACCGTAATTAAGCTAATAGGCCTATAGGAGCCCACCAAAGATGGATCTTTACCAGGTTTAGGGATCATAATAACCTCCGAGAGCTTCCAGGATTTAGGAAAATAGTGTAGTCTCAATATACTATTAAATATACAAAGCATGTGTTTAATTGCCACATTTGGAAGCTCTTTTATCATATCACCCGTTATCCTGTCGTATCCAGGAGCCTTCTTTTTCTTTATGTCGTTAGTAATAACATCTTTAAGTAATTTAAAATTAAATTCAATAAAATTTTTATCTGGATCTGCACGAAATTCTGGAAGAGATTTGTATCCAATATTTGGTGTAAATACAGTGGAAAGATGCATGGCAAATGAGATACCCTTTTCCTGGTCGCTCCGAGCCCACTCACCATTGTGAGTACTCAATGGAGGGTCGCAAGTGACGGGACTTTTGAAACTCTTAACTTTTCGCCACAAAGAGTAGTTGCTATCAGATGTAACTGACAGAGATTGTACGGACTTTTGAAATTCGTTTTTCTTTTTTTGTTTTAGGATATCCCGAAGCATTTTTATGCATATATTGAGCTCATTTTTTAAGGCCGGGGAACGAAACCTCTGCCAATCTTTCCTTAGTTGTCTTTTTTTGGTTACCAGACTTGTAATGTCTTTACCCTTAAGACCGTTGAAAATTTGTCTTCTATGAGTGTTAGATGGGCCGTGCGTTGAAATTTTCGCTGCCAAATGAAGTAATATAGTAAAGCCATCAACTGCATTGTCGACATCTTCTATTGATTTTAGAGGAATGAGCGATTTTAGATACGCGCTAATGAATTTTCCGTATTTAAGCCAATTTGTAAATTTGTTGGTTAAGCCTAGCTGTAAGTCATTGAAAACTGGAATTATGTTAATGGAATATAGACAAGGCGAGTGATCAGATGATAAGTCGACAAGGGGTTTTACGCTTACTTGTGCTCTACTGATACCATAAATTACTCCAAAGTCAATCAAATCTGGGGTTTTGCTGAGACCAGTTGACCGGTAGATATAACGTCGAAACCGTTATTTTGAATGGATTTATATAAATTTCTACCCTTTGGAGATATTAACCTAGATCCCCAGAAGGAATGTTTTGCGTTGTAATCACCTGCTACTAGAAACCGTTTACCTAGTTTAGAAAAGAAATCAGTAAATTGAGTTTCTGATATGTTGTATCGGGGCGGACAATGTATGGCGGAAATGTTTATTCCACCAGAATTATCATATATATGAACTGAGGTAGCGTTAAGGTAGTCTTTACAGTACTCTTCCATTATATAATGTTTAATTTCCCTTCAGGGTGTTTGGTGTCATAAAACAGAAATGTATCAATATTGAAGTTGTTAAATTTGATCAAATGAGTTTCGGAGATTAGCATTATATCTATTGCTTGATTTTCTAAGAAGAGTTGAAGTTCATTAAATATAATAAATTTAATAAAATAAACTAAAAAAAATTAAATGAAACAATGAAATAAATTTAGTAAAAAAAATAAAATACAATAAAATAAAATGAAATAAAATAAAAAAAAAATAAAATAAAAAAATAAAATGAAACAATAAAATAAATCACAATAAAATAAAATCAAATGAAAATATAAAATTAAACAATAAAATTAACCAAAATAAAATAAAGTAAAAAAATAAAAAAAAACAGTAAAATAAATCACAATAAAATAAAATCAAATGAAAATATAAAATTAAACAATAAAATTAACCAAAATAAAATAAAGTAAAAAAATAAAAAAAAAACAGTAAAATAAATCACAATAAAATAAAATCAAATGAAAATATAAAATTAAACAATAAAATTAACCAAAATAAAATAAAGTAAAAAAATAAAAAAAACAATAAAATAAATCACAATAAAATAAAATCAAATGAAAATATAAAATTAAACAATAAAATTAACCAAAATAAAATAAAGTAAAAAAATAAAAAAAACAGTAAAATAAATCACAATAAAATAAAATCAAATGAAAATATAAAATTAAACAATAAAATTAACCAATATAAAATAAAGTAAAAAAATAAAAAAAACAGTAAAATAAATCATATTAAATTAAAATATTTTTTTTTTAACGGAGAGGATGAGAAAAAGAAACTCTGTTCTATGGAACCACTTTCGCATTACTTGAGGGTGGCGTTCCAAATTTCTCGTCTTGAGACTTTCACCCAGTTTCTTTAGCCGCAACACGTATTCTATGTAATCCTTAACATATTTCCAGCTTTATGTGTAAAAAATGTGTGTTCAGTATCGTTATCGTTCGCATCGTTGTATATACAGCACGGCTGTTCGGCTTTTCCAATTTTTGGAAAATATTTCCTAAATTATCCGTGCCCGGATAACAACTTCGTAGTATAATAATCTACCTTGAAATGCTTCTTGCTGAATCATTATTTTGTATTATTGATTAGCCTGACCGTCCATTTACCATTCGTTCTTTACATATTCTTTTGTTATGGTAACATTTGTTCCTTTTTACTTCAACGCAGGCATTTTATTTCTTTCCAGAGCTAATACGTAAATGAGCGGGCTTTCGCTTATTACTGACACTGAACGGCATGCCGAAGCTACACTCTGAGCAGCTGTGCGTTAGACTTTTTATACAGCTTTATGTCGGTTATTTATCCGAGTTGAGTCTGCCCATAACTCTACTCCATAGAGCTACATAGACGTTCAGTGATCTTAACAACAAATCATCATCAGTTTCCGTTTTTCCTGTGGCGGTCCTCTGATGTTGGTCATCAATCTGCTCAGTTAGAATGTCCCTTACTAATTAAAACGAGACATTGCATTTTCCTCATTTTTGGAAATATGCCGACTTGAAGGAAAAAGTTAAACACATGATTTATTTGGTTTCGGTCAGTTATAGCTCTTTTATGATAAAGAGCGATACTTTATTCGAGGATTCCAATGGTTTTGTTACCTTGTTTGCATATGACATACCTATAATCCTCCAGTACCAACGTCTTACTATACTTGCTATGCGCTCTGATGCTAATGCAATGTCTTATGCATAAATTCTATGAAGCTTTTTTGTTACACGAGTGCAAGCACACAAATAGCACAAATACATATCAACATACCTATACCGCTTAGGTAATCTGAGTTAACTCTGAAGACAAATGGTATTAAGTCTAAATCTTCACATTTTGAAGTAAGAAAATGTCGAATAAAGAAAACATAAACTCACTAAATTAAATTTGTATAAAATGTAAAATACATTCTCCAAAAATAACACCAATCATACATACGAGTATATACCATATGTAAATATTTATACATCTACATTTGCTAACATGTACCATATATGCGGATGTGCGTTTCCAAATGGCACCCAGAGTATATAGGGATAACCAATTTTGTTGGAATGTAAAATAGAGCTTGAAAATACATATATTGGGTTGCCCCAAAAGAAACCGAAGATTTTTAATATGACGGCGTTGACAATTTTTTTGAAAAGCCTATGACTATTTAATTGTATTTTTTCAAAGCTGTTACTTTTAGCTTAGCCCACAAAAAACCATTTTCGCCATATTTTATTCTATTATTTCCTTAAAGAAAAAATTGCAGCGCAGGTCGTTAAAAAGTTACATAATTTGTATGGTGATAGGGCCTAAAAAGAAACACAATGTCGAAGTTGGTTTAACAAATTCCGTTTGGGAGATATTTCACTCAAAGATCGGCCAAGTGAAGTTGATGGTGACGATGTCAAGGTTTAATCGAATCGGATCGTCATGCAACCGAGCGTGAGATTGTAGAAAAGTTGAGTATACAAAAATCATAAAATTCATAATCATATACGACGTCTTCGACTGGTAAAAAAACTTAATATTTAGGTACCACATGAATTGAAGGAAAATCATTTAACAAGCCGCTTCAACGCTTGTGATATGCATCTTAAAAGTAACGAATGTGATCCGTTTTTAAAGCAATTCATTACTGGAGATGAAAAATGGAGTATTTACAATAACGTCCATCGAAAAGGATCATGGTCCAAGCATGATGAAGCGCCACAAGCCACTTCAAGGACTGATGTTCACCAAGAGAAGATTATGTTGTCAGTTTGGTGGGATTGGAAGGCTGTGGTATATTTTGACCTCCTTCCAAGGAACCAAACGATTAATTCGGATGTCTACTGTGAGCAACTGGACAAATTGAATACATCCATTAACGAGAAGCGGCCAGAATTGGTCAATCGTAAAGGTATAATATTCCACCAGGACAATGCTAGACCACACACATCTTTGGTCGCTCGCCAAAAACTGAGAAAGCTTGGCTGGGAACGTTTGATAAATCCACCATATAGCCCTGACATTGCACCGTTGGACTACCATTTGCTTCGATCCTTGCAGAACTCATTAAGTGGTAAAATTTTCGAAAATGACGAAATGACTATAAAATCTTACTAGGTTCAGTTTTTTGCAGTTTTAGGCCTAAAGTTCTATGAGCGTGGTATAATGAAGTTGCCGGAAAAATGACGAAAGATCATCCAACAAAATGGAAATTACATAGTTGATTAAAGTTCATTATATATTTATATTATATTATATTATATATGTAATTGGCGCTTTGTAACCGCTGAAGCGATTTTCCAATTTTTGGTTTTGCGACTTGATGTTTTTCCAACAAGAGACTACAGTTTATAGTAAGCCATTTCCAAACGGCAGAAGGTCTTTGTTTTTGTGAGAAGCCTTCATTTCATGTCAGAGGTACACTCGAAGGGGTTGACATTCCCTGCCAAGAGGCGATCGCAATTAGAAAATTTAATTTAAATTTTTATTTAAATTAATTTTCTGCAACTATTGGATAATGGTCGTACCAGGATCTGAACCCGAACCTTCCGAATGGCAGTACGCAATGCTAATTTTTTTTCTTTTACCTTCTTTTAAAAAATCACCAGTTTCTTTTAGGGTAACCCAATATTTATGTGTTTGTAACAAGTTTATATTATATACATATATTTGTGTGAATAAATAAATAGATATATAAATTTAAATGTGGTTAAAGAGTATTGCCAGCAATGCCAAGCTTGCGGTTACCGACTGAAATTGAATAGATACATTCGCACAACTACATTTGTAGATATATACATACATACGCATGTACATATATACATTTTATGTTTCACATATATGTTTATCTGCATAACCTCAACTATACAACTGCATGTTATAACTGTCTTCTTAACCATGCATGCGTTGATTCACAGTAAGAGACAGCACAGCTTGAGAACCAGCATGATGTACTGAGTCACTGAGTCATTGAGTCACTGAGTGATTGAGTGAATGAGTGAATGTGATGAGTGGAGCAGAGTGTAGGAAAAGAGCAAAGTGCAAGTGATGGGAAGCAAGAAACAAATTTAAAATTCTAATTAGAGTGTAATGATACTTGAGGATTTTCTAGGATATAGACGCAATGGTATAGTAGAGAGACGTACAAATCTATGTTACCTACTCGGCAATCTACCAAGAATTTACTTAGCGCTTACATTGGGCTTGAAAACTATTCGTATGTATATATATATGGTACATATAGAATACGTGACACATGTATTATATTACTAAAAATATATAGGTATGTGTATAGATAAATGTCAGAATGTGCTTATGCGCCTAAAAGCATACTATGAAAACGTTAGTAGCAGATTTTCACGCCAAAATGCTGCGAGGCAGAACATTTTATAATTTTTCTAACATAGCAAATTTCTTCTACACAACCCAGTGTATGCAAGTGTGTTAGTGGCATACTTCTTGTCACCGTATATCGCATATTAATTTTATTTTCATTTTTTTCATTTTGTTCAGCTTTTTATTTTGTTTTCGCCTTGCTTGGCATGCTCGGTTTCATTGCTATTTCGTGTCGTTTTCACTGTGTGGGTCTTGGAAAAGAAAGCGAAAAAATAAATTTTATCTACTTACATAAATACACACACATAAATACGTATGTATATTTGTATGTACATAGGTATATATTTACGAGTATATCAATTTTTATACGCTCATAATAAAGTGTTTACTTTTTAGCAGCTTCAACATGCTTTTTGCCTATTTCTCTATTCTTTTCTTTGCTTTTCATTCCTTTGTTCCGCCAAGGCAGCTTTATTTGGGCATTCGCTATAATTTGAAAATTTTTTGAATTATGTTTTCTTTTTCAGTCTCTGCAATTTTTTTTTTAGTTATTTTTTATTGCCTTAGAGTTACGCCTTTTTGGCACAAGATTCATTCCATTCAGCAGATTTGTAATTGCTGTATGTTGGCATTATTCTGCCTCACATTCATATTTTACAACACATTAATTATATTTTATTTCAGTTTTTTATTCCTTTTTTTTGTACATATTTGCGAAGCTATTGAAGTTGATTTTATAAAAAAGCCTTGTCAGCTAGCTCATTACTTAATTAAATAAAATTTGTAGAAGGAGAAAATTATTTTTATATATAAAGTTGTATTTTTTGATCGCAAAACTCGAGCATATATCAACCGGTGATTTAGATATTTCGCTTAGAGATATGGATGAATTTCTCATTATTCCCGACACCTTTACAATACAAAACTGTGATGCAACTCAACTCCCATATGATGAAGGTTGAGAAGAGGAAAACCCCAATCTGCAATCAATGACAATGAAATACACGTCCTAAGTTTGGACTTTGAGCAAATGATAGTCTGAAAATCTATAGAGAAGCAGGAGCCGATGTTTTAGAGACTTGGTTACACAAATATGGTAATAAAGAGTAGAAGTAGAAGTAGAAGTAGAAGTAGAAGTAGAAGTAGAAGTAGAAGTAGAAGTAGAAGTAGAAGTAGAAGTAGAAGTAGAAGTAGAAGTAGAAGTAGAAGTAGAAGTAGAAGTAGAAGTAGAAGTAGAAGTAGAAGTAGAAGTAGAAGTAGAAGTAGAAGTAGAAGTAGAAGTAGAAGTAGAAGTAGAAGTAGAAGTAGAAGTAGAAGTAGAAGTAGAAGTAGAAGTAGAAGTAGAAGTAGAAGTAGAAGTAGAAGTAGAAGTAGAAGTAGAAGTAGAAGTAGAAGTAGAAGTAGAAGTAGAAGTAGAAGTAGAAGTAGAAGTAGAAGTAGAAGTAGAAGTAGAAGTAGAAGTAGAAGTAGAAGTAGAAGTAGAAGTAGAAGTAGAAGTAGAAGTAGAAGTAGAAGTAGAAGTAGAAGTAGAAGTAGAAGTAGAAGTAGAAGTAGAAGTAGAAGTAGAAGTAGAAGTAGAAGTAGAAGTAGAAGTAGAAGTAGAAGTAGAAGTAGAAGTAGAAGTAGAAGTAGAAGTAGAAGTAGAAGTAGAAGTAGAAGTAGAAGTAGAAGTAGAAGTAGAAGTAGAAGTAGAAGTAGAAGTAGAAGTAGAAGTAGAAGTAGAAGTAGAAGTAGAAGTAGAAGTAGAAGTAGAAGTAGAAGTAGAAGTAGAAGTAGAAGTAGAAGTAGAAGTAGAAGTAGAAGTAGAAGTAGAAGTAGAAGTAGAAGTAGAAGTAGAAGTAGAAGTAGAAGTAGAAGTAGAAGTAGAAGTAGAAGTAGAAGTAGAAGTAGACAAATAGGTTTAGTTTATTATTTTTCAATTTCAATTTTAGTTTATTTATCCGAACAGTAAGACACAGAGTCTTTTCTTTGTATACATCTCAAAATATAATTAATTACAATTTGATTATTTTAATCTTAGGAATAGCTAGGAATAATGTTATATCTAAAAGGAGGTATTTCAACAGTAAGTTGACAAGGGTAAAGAGAATAGGGAATGGGTATTATGCAAATGGTTATGGGCATTAATTTTGAAGCCAAGATTTTTTATAACATATTAAAAATTTTATTTCAATTCCGTTCAAAACAATTGCCGACATATTTTTTATCAAATATTGTGGTTACATTTTATATTTTGTGTTCTTTCTTTTATTTTATTCTATAGGCTTTTCTTTTAATTCTTCTAAATTTCATATTATTCTTAAGGAAGCCAATTTCAACACGCTTGCTAGTAAATTTCTCTATATTTCCTTAATCAAATAATATTTTTATTCAGTTTTATATGCGTAAATGTGAGGCAGACATAGGAGCCGGCTTCTTTCGTGACTACACCAATAACCAAGGTAGCTTCCAACTCAGTGACTACGTTATTGTATTAAAACTGGAGATTACGCTTTGGTCAGAAAATCCAAAATTCTTCTGGTAGACAATCAAGGCACATGGATGTAGACGGCAATGAAAGGGCGGAGGAGCTAGTTCCCAAGGGCTGCCTCAGACAATTTAGCGTTTTCAAATGTGGTTCGTAGAGGAACACTTAAGGTTTTGTAAATATTCCAAGGTAGGAGGTGCAACTAAATTATTGTGTTACAGCGTGGATAGTAGACAGATCAAACTGTTACTTGCAGTATGTAAAAGATAAGTTAGCAATCTGAGGCAGCTAGGTAAAGTAAACTGCCTGTCCGGCCTTTAACTGATCGAGACGTCAAATCGATGCTTAAACAATTTATAAAATCGAGCGAACTCTTTGCAAGCACCTACTTGGGATACACGGGGGAGCACAATAGACCTCCTTTTTATTTCTTGTATTTAAAAATTTTTAGCTTGTGAAACAATATAATTATTATTTTTGTAAGTTTTTAAAGTTTCTTCGAAAAAAAAAACAACGTAATTGGTTCCAATTAAGTGTAAAGAGAAGCAATTCCCTTTTAACTTAAATTTATGGCATGACAGCCATTAAAACTCGTAAACTTGTCATTTTACAATATTAATACACGCATAATGATCTAAGCTCAGTTTATTTTCAAAATTACCCGCGATGTAACTAACTGCTCTTCAACATAATAAGTTCACATCAACAGTCCGTCAGCGCTCTTTTGTTTATTAATCTTTAAAATTGCATATTTAACTTTTACAATCCTTTTTTAAAGGCGCCGCATGAAGCACCAACAGTATAAAAAAAAAAAATCCCCACAAATTGTGTGTAGTAGCTAACTCTTCGAGAGAGGTAGCTGCAATCGTTTAGCAGCGCGCTTACTCCACGCTTTCACACTAACTTCATTTCTGAAATTTCACATTTTATGTGTACATTAAAATATTATGTGCAACCAACCCGCTTTTCGCTTGAAAAAAAAAAACAAAACAAAACAAAAGACAGAAGCAAACAAAATGAAATTCTCATAGTCGCAAGCAATCGCGCTCGTGCGTTAATTAGTCAGCGTTGACTTTTATGAGTAGCAGTTGACTTTGAGTATCGCCGCCATCCACTTAAAAGTGTTTGCCTTTTCTGAAAATATTTATTCATACTTGTACTACTTTTTTTGTAATTAAAAATATTTTAAATATTATTGATAATTAAATTAAACCGCACTTTATGAGCGAAAGCTTTAAGTGGTTCTTGAGGAGCAGCACTATTTCAATTGACTTTATTACTTTTAAGTGCTGCAAAGTAATTATGAAAAAAAATTATTAGTTGTTGCCATTAGACATTACAGCTGATGTTTCAGAGCCCATGTGACTAAGAATAAATATGAGTGAATATTGGTCTAGTATAAATTAATCCATTACTTTTGCAATCGAAGACTTTAGTGATCTGTATGCTGCGTTCTAGAATTACCAGATGGTGCTAGATATCGCCTATCTTTCTTGTATCAAATAAAATTACGAGAGAGGTGTTGATCGTGTAACCCAGCATTGTTTGAGCGCATTTCATATCATTCTTCGATAAAAGAGAAAATGTCGAATTTTACTCTCATTTGAGCACTACTTTTATTACCCAAGAGCCAAACACTACTCATCAAACAGCTTGGAATTACTTGAAAAAGGCTGGATACACAAAAAAGCTCGACGTATGGGTGTTCAATGAGTTAACGAGAAAAAAAAAATTAATGGACCGAATTTTCATCTACGAATCGCTGCTGAATTTTAACAAAATCGACCACTTTCCGTAGCGGATGGTGACTGGTGATAAAAAGTGGGTAACATACAGCAACGTCAGATGAAAATGATTGTGGTCGAAGGGTAGTGTGCCAGCACAAGCGGTCTCCAAGCGACGATTGTGTACCAGGAAGGTTTTGTTGTGTATTTCGTGGGACTGGAAGGAAATCATCCACTATGAGGTATTCCCCTATGGTCAAACTCTTGATTCGAATCTGAGTTGCCAGCAATAGAATCGTCTAAAGGGAGGAATCGCTCAGAAGTGCCGAGCTTTGGCCAACAGGAGAGGTATAGTGTTGCATCAAGACAACGCCAGACCACACTCATCGATAATGGCTAGCCAGGGAGTTTTTTGTGTATCCATCTTATAGTCGAGACCTCACACCATGTGATAATTATTGTTAAATCTAACTATGGCACATAAAGTCTTCATTTTAAGGGGTTATATCTAGTTAGAATTTGCATAATGTACGTGTATTCAAGTAAATACTCTGAAAATTGCAAGTTGATCCGACTGTTATTTTGGAAGTTACACGCATATCTGTAACGACACGTCAGAGCATTTGAAAACGCTTTTGAAACTTTAACCTCATTTTTCTCAAAACTATGTTTTTCAAGTCGGTGACCAAGATTTCTCTGGAACGACTGAACCGATAAGTTTCCAATTTTTGCACGGATTTCTGAACAATATTTTCTAGTACTTAATCGAAGCTTTTCCATTACCGATGAAAATTTTTTTAATGCGCAATTCAAGACCAAAATTACATTTTCAACAACTCATAGGATGAGCATGGGCAATTGGGTAACCTTTACCTTTCTATTAAAGATTGATGCAATTTCTGCAAGAAAACCAGACTCTTCTTGAAGTAAACGACGGAACGGAACCACAGCAATTTCAATATGAGCTACTCTACTAATTCCTTCTTGCCAATATTCGCTTGATTCGATTGATTAAATTAGCAAACTGACACTTTCCTTTGCTATCATTACCACGACAAATTACAACAACAATAGCGCTACAAAATCATGCAATCTATATTATACACACACAGTTTTGTTGAGAAACAAATAATGGTTCGAGTTAAATCTGTTCAACCAGCCATTCAAGCGCATAATCAAAGTGCCAACGACACGCCAGGCAGGCACACTAAAACGATAGGAAAGTGGAAGAGCAGCAGACGAACAAGCAGAGGAGGCTTAAGGCAACGGCGGCAACTGTCAGTGCCAGTGGGGCGTCGGTAGTAAGCGTCAATAAACACAACAGCAGCGTGAAGCATCATAAATAAAACGTCGTGCAAACATGCTTTGACATAACGTTACCAATGGCTAGCAACATGTTGCAAGCAAAAGTTAAGAGAGAATGGACGCAGCGATTGGTGTAAGAAAAAATTTGAATAATTGAATATACTGAGATATTTTAATATAGGTATATTAGAGAAAACGGCCGCGAAAAGTAAGTCGTAGAAATGTAAGAATAAAACTGAACTTGAATTATATACATAGGTATAATTGGCGCTTTGTAACTGCTATAGCGATATTCGGCCGAGTTCCTCTGCAAAGTTGTGGGGTGTGCATACAATTAGAAAAATTAATTTTCTATAATTTTGGATGTTGGTCGGGCCAGGACTCAAAAGTGCAGCGGTAGTCCATCGAATGCTTGTGGAAGTTTATGGTGAATCTGCATCGACTAATAAGTCATACAAAGAGTTGTTTCGATACTTAAAATGAAGTAGTGATTTTAGCGTCGAAAGCGAAGAGCATTCTTACCAACCCAAAAAATTTCATGTTGGGGAATTGGTGGCTTTACTGAATCAGTATCCGTGCCAAACAAAATCTGAGCCCGCAGAATATTTGGTAGTGATTAAGCAAATAATTTGTATTCGTTAAAAGCAATTTGGTTTTATTCCACAACAATGGAAATCGGGTAACGTACGAGCTGAGAGAAGTCGAAAAGCGATTTTACACTTCGAAACTGTTTCTCCAAAGGCATCGAAGAAAGGGATTTATGTACCTGATCTTGATTTGAGATGAAAGGTGGATATACCACAATAACCCTAAGAACAAAAACATTACGATTAGCTCGGTGAAAACGTTCCACCATCGTCTGTATAAACGCCAAAGAAAAATTATCTATTTTTTTCCTTCCCTCTTTCTACAAAGTGATTAAAATATTAGGAATAATTGCGAAAAGGTTAAAGAAAAGTCTAGTAAATTGCAACCGTTTTCCACTAAATTTTTGTATTCCTTTTTAATACTTTTTCTACAGACTTTTCTGTTCTCTTTCTACAACCTACCATTCAGAGGTTATGGTCTGCATTTGGTGAAACCATGTGGTGTGATGTGACCTGCTAAAACTTGGCAAAACGTTATCGACTACAAGTAACGTGTTTGAGACACACCTTGCGTGAAAAATACCCACCCGCAGTATTCTCTAGACTTTTCTCTTTGCGACTGCTTGTATTTTCGATGGCTGCAAAACGATTTGGTGTGTCATTCTTTTGAAGAAATCAGAGTATGGCTCAATGATTGGATCAAGAACAGAAAGAACTAATTTTTTGGGGATGGTAAGTCAAAATTAACAAAGAGAAGGGAAAGAATAGTCGCTCTCGATGAACAATACTTTGAATGATATACATATTTACATCTTTTAGAGCACGGAAAAATCAAGAGAATTAAATAGTACTCCATTTAAAAAAATTGTAGAAAGAGGATGGAACAAGCAGTAGAAAAAGTAGTAAAAAGGAATAGAAAAATGTAGCAGAAAATGGTTGCCTAGTAAGTCTATATTTAATTATATTTAATTCACTTAGTAAGTACTGGATTGGTTGCTGAACCAGAAAAATTTAGTATAAGAACAGCACAGGTAGCAACATTAAAACAAGTAGCGAATAGGACTGCCTCCGGTGAATTTTTTATAAGATATATTATTATAGCTTTGCCTCTCCATTTGTATCAAAGCCGAAAAGAAGCTCAGGAAAAATTTAAAAAAAAATCAGGAGCACAGTTTCAATTTCATCAATTGAGTGCTCAGATAATTAATTGAATTGATGGAGTCAACTGCTGATGTATCCACCTAACCGACCAACAATAAACGTCCGACGCTCTGCAGAACTTTCTAAAAGACTACTGACTTATTTTCAACAAATTTCACAATGAATTTGTTAATAAATTGAAATTACTAGAGCTCGTCTCATGAACTATAAAACCTTTAACTAAATTTTATTGAGAGCTTTCTAGACTACTTTTTTTATACAATACAAGTTGAAAATTTTTCGAATGTATAAAGATATTTTCTTATGTAATTTTGTCTATTTAGTCAAAAGACTTTGTAGCAAATCGTTCTCGGAGAGCAGAATGTAATGCAAATATCCATAAAGATCTGAACAATCAAAGAAGAGATTGAAATCGTTACAAAAAAATATATAGCAAAATACACAAGCATCCGAACCCTTTGGCTATCACCTTGCTTACCGCAACAAGTCAAACGCGCCTGAAGAGAAGGAATTTACTACCCTTGTAAAGAGCTACACCTGAGCCAGCAGTCCATTCCTAGCCAATTTTAAGAATTGACAACTTATTGTGAGGCTTCTGATATTGAAGCAGGTTCAGTAAATATTTATGCTTTGGGTAACCTTTTCTTCTCTATGGTGTTGAGAGACAAACTTATGATTTTCCAGAGGTGTTCAACACTTAATTAGAAATGTACTAGGACTAGCCTTTGAAAACCTTTTTCTATAGATTTCAATAAAGAACTATTTTAGGATTATTTATGTACTATTCTTTTTGAATCTGAAATGTAAATTGCTATGTTATATTATCAGTAATTTAACACTAGATTTACGGACCGAGCCAATTTGACTCATTATATTATTTTTTAAGAACATACGTTGGTTTTTAATTAAGTAAAAAAAAAATATGTAAAAGTTCACTCCTCTTCCCAGCATATCCTTTCATTTCGCATTATCGAACCTATTTTCAGGGTTGTGAGCCAATTTGACTCATAGAATGGCTTAACGGTCAATCGCATAACAACAAGAGTCAAGTCGCAGGTGATTTGGTTTTGTGACTGTCAATTCTTATCGCTACTCCGCTACGTTGTTACCCACTTATATCATCAGTTCGGCATCAAATTTTGGCTAGTATCCGATGTTAGAAGTAAATATCTTTTCAATAGTTTTCCGTACTTGGGCAAGGTTGAAACCCGCGGATCAAACATTCCCTTGAACGAATTTATAGTAACTAAGCTTGCAGAGACATATTTAGACTGTTGAAGAAATATTATCACAGATAATTTTTTTTACTAGCATTTCACTTGCAGGAAACTTACTTGCAAATAAATCTTCTTTGATTGAAACTATACGGCAAATCGAAAATAATTGCCAAGAATTGCGAAAACCAACAAAGTTAAAATGCAACAGTTTTCTTCCAAACTGTATAGATCTGAGATTTGTACCGTGACCATTTATAAAAGCACGCCTAATAAAAAAGTGTTACTACTAAGTTCAAAACATAAAAATGCAACAATTGAATTAAAAAACTTGTCCCAGAAGCTGTAATAGCACCAAGTATGTAAAGCAAGTTCACGATGATGATATCTACAAGTTTTCTACAACTTTTAGTTTTAGCAGCTATCAATGCTTGGATTCAGTATAAAGAGACGATTCAATTAAATATTTCAAGAAAAGATTTTCTTTTCCAATTGGCTGAATAGCTAAGAAGTAAATAAGAGGAGAAGTCAAGAGCACTTCCATTCCAGTGACAGAAATTCACACTGTTGACGTACGTGGCACCTTACAGAAGGTTTCAAGACTGGAGCAAACTTTTGTAGGACCCAGAAAGGTGAGCTAGTGACAGATGCCCAGAGTATACTCGATTTATGGAAGGAGCACTTCTCTAGCCTGCTAAATGGCAGTGTAGAGGAAACACGCGAAGATGGTGAACCCTAAACTCCAATTGATGACGATGGAAAACTTGCTCCGTTACCCGACTATGAAGAAGTCCGAAGGGCGATCCCACAGTCTACGCCAATTATCGTGGAATAAGACTTCTTAATATCGCATATAAGGTCTTATCGAGCGTTTTATGTGAAATATTAAAGCCCACCGTCAACAAACTGTTTGGACCTTATCAGTGCGGCTTTAGATCTGGTAAGTCAACCAAATCTTAAAAAAGACCCGTGAAAAGAGAATCGACACCCACCACCTTTTCGTCGATTTTAAAGCCGCCTTCGACAGCACGAAAAGGAGCTGCCTATACGCCGCTATGTCTGAATTTGGTATTCCTGCAAAACTTATACGGCTATGTAAGTTGACGTTAAGCAGCCCTAAAAGCTCCGTCAGGATCGGGAAGGATCTCTCCGAGCCGTTCGATACCAAAGACAAGATGATTCTCTGTGTGACTTCTTTAATTTATTGCTAGAGAAAATTATATGGGCTACAGAGCTGAATAGAGAAGGTACAATCTTCTATAAGAATGTATCGGCGTACGCCGATGATATCGACATTATTGGTCTCAACAACCGCGCCGTAAGTTCTGCTTTCTCCAGACTTGTTAAAGAAGCGAAGCGAATGGATCTGATAGTGAATGAGGGCAAGATAATTTCGGCAGAAATCCAACGCAGAATGACTCTTGCCAACAGGTGCTTCAATGGACTGATTAGGCAATTGAAAAGTAAAGTCCTCT
This sequence comes from Ceratitis rosa, assembly GCA_037013455.1. Classification (NCBI taxonomy): domain Eukaryota; kingdom Metazoa; phylum Arthropoda; class Insecta; order Diptera; family Tephritidae; genus Ceratitis; species Ceratitis rosa. The sequence goes on along the minus strand of JAWMAG010000020.1, from coordinate 2,626,731 downwards.
CTAGGCGAACGAAAACCAAACTATACAAGGCGCTCATCATTCCGGTCCTACCATATGGCGCAGAAGCGTGGACGATGTCAACATCTGATGAGTCGGCTCTAGAAGTCTTCGAGAGAAAAGTTTTGCGAACGATTTATGGTCTTTTGCGCATTGGCAACGGCGAATACCGCAGACGATGGAACGATGAGCTGTACGAGCTATACGATGATATTGACATAGTTCAGCGAATGAAGAGACAGCGGCTACGCTGGCTAGGCCATGTCGTCCGAATGGATGAAAGCACTCCAGCTTTGAAAGTATTCGATGCAGCACCCGCTGGTGGAAGCAGATAAAGACCTCCACTCCGTTGGAAGGATCAAGTGGAGAATGACCTGGGTTCACTTGGCATTTCCAACTGGTGCCAGGCAGCGAAAAGAAGGGAAGAATGGCGCTATTATATTGATGCGGCTATAATCGCGTTAGCGGTGCCAACACCAATAAAGAAAAAGAAGAAGAAGACTTTCGAAAGAATTTTCAAGTTCAGCAATCTTGCAAAAGAAACAGATTTTCAGACTATTGTGCTAAATGTAATAGAAATGTTTGTGGAAAATGTGTTTCAACAGAGTTTATATGTAAAAAATGTTTTCCATGAATTTTTTTATAATAAACCATGCTACAAAAAACAAAAAAGTTTCACTCAACATTTTTTTTTTTTAATATTAACCATCTGGATTGTTAATTGGTTTGGGATTCGCTTTAGGGAAGGAGAATTCGAGGTTTGAGGCTCCTTCGCTGAAGCTAGAAATATTTATTATAAGACCAGTATGGCGGTTTTAAGACAATTTGAAACCAGTTTGGCACTAGATCTAGGTCGGCTATAGTAAAAACGAAGCTTTGACCACAACTTTGCTGATAATATTGTATTATACGTATTAGTTTGGGTGAAGAATTCGACATATTTGTAGAACAAAAATTTAAAATTTTTCTGTTAATACAATTAGATACAATTGTGAGTACGAAGCCACTTGCGTTTCATTTTTTTTTTGTTTTTTGACTATCTTTGCGAACATGTCACCCTTTAGAACAAAACAACAACAAATTGTCATAACAAACTTTTATTGTTATTTTTATTTTTACTTATATTTTAATGACACTAAAATCATTGTCACACATGCTCACATACATACATATTTCAACTTGGGCACTTCCTAATTGCCACTAAACTCCACTTTGATGCCTTCCGTGTTGTGTGTTTTATTATTGCTGCTGTGGCTAATAGCGCTATTAGCGGATGGTCACTTAACACACGCGCCACATCGTCAAATCGCCACATCGCCAAGCGCCAAACGCAGTTCAGTTGAGCATCAAATATACGTGTAATGTCAAAAAGTACCAAGCAACTTTGGCAGCAAACTAACGGCGAACAACAAGCAAACTAATAAAGTTCATATATTTATACATACATATGTATATTATACCATATACCTATGTGTTTGAGTACGTATTATATATGTACCTACGTACATGTATGTACTTGCTATTGCAGCTGTGATGTTGTCAACTAAGTATAATGACCTGTGCATTACATTTGTACGTATATATTAGGTCCAGTAATCAGTTCGTTCGGTTTTTTATTGATTTTCCAAAATATGATAACTTTGTATACATTAGTCCGATTTAAGTCAAATATGCGCCGTTTTGCTCTTAAACTTGTTGCCAACGAGATGCTAATTATAATTATACATTATATTATATATTGGCAAAAAACTCGGAGAACCAATTTTCCCAGGCCTCTCTTGAGGCCAACTTCTCACCATTAAGCGCGTTTGCCATGGACAGGAAAAGATGGTAATCACTTCGTGCCAGGTCCGGACTATAAGGTGAGTGCATTAGGACCTCCCATCCGAGCTCCTAGAGCAAAACCTTCTTGGCCGTCACCCCTGACTTGGCCACCGTTTCCGCCGGCTCCCCGCATTTCGACCACGACCGATTTCGCTTGACGTTATCGTAAGTGATCCACTTTTCATCGCCAGTCAACAAACGCTTCAGAACTGGGTCGATTTTGTTGCGATTTAGCAGCGATTCGCAGATGGAAATTCGGTGCATCATGGTTTTTTGGGTTAGTTCGTGTGGCACCCAAACATCGAGCTTCTTTTTGAAACCAAGGTTATGCAAATGGTTCCAAACGGTTTTCTGGCTTAGCTTTAGTTCCTTATCAATTAAATAAGTGCTCTTGTGACGGTCTGTTTCCACTATTTCCATGATTTTATCACAATTTTCGACGACAGGTCTCCCGACGCGTGGTGCATCTTTGACATCGAAATTACCGGAACGGAACCTAGCAAACCACTTTTGTGCTACATGTTCGATTACAGTATCGGGTCCATAAACTAAATTCAGTTTTGTAGCCGCTTTGGTTGCTTTTTCGCCTTGATCGAAGAAAAATTGTAAAATATAGCGAATTTTCTCTTTGCTGGTGTCCATCTTTGACGAGCGCTCACAACGTACTTAGTCAATCAATCGAAAAACTGTCAAAGACAAACCTTAAGCGCGAATAAACACGTTTTCAGCGCCGTATAGTATGACATGATGCGACACGTAACACTAGTACTATGGACAATAATGCCATCTCTTAGATAAAAACCGAACGAACTCTTTACTTGACCTAATGTCTAGCTATACTCGTATATATACAAAGATATAGGTATATAAACGACCTTTGAATGTACATATGTATATACAATAGAGATGGATGTGCATGATAACGAGTTACACTAAATATGTGTGTGCATGTGCATGTAAATGTGTGCGAGCGGCGTTGTGAGATGTGACACCTTTGACACTTAATGAGTTTTCACGATTTTCCATCATTATCACAGCAACTGTTACCACATGTGCAGCAATAACAAATGCATTTAAACGCGTGCCTCGTGTGGCCTCATTAGTAAGTTGTTGATGTGTTTGTTGTTGATGTGATTGTTGTTGCTGTCGATTGCTAAACGCATTTAACGCGCTTAAAGCAAATCAGCGTGCCACATGCGGCCACCACTTTGCCACACCTTACGTCCGCGCAATTCCCCTCATCTCTGCTCTGCAGCCTCTTTGGCAATGCAACGATAAAAAAAATTTCTGTCTGCGTCAACTGCAACTGTTCGTAGACCACATGTCGCTTATGTCGCTTGACACAAGTTGTTTGCAACATGTTGCAATTTGTCGCCACACATACACTCATACATGCAGCAGTCCTCAGCTCTTATGGATGACACTGTTAGTTTTGTTACACGAAATTTTCATGGTTCAATAATTATGTTGCTAACACGTTTTTGGGCGAAAATAGAATTGCACAGCTGCATATGCAGTTAAAAAAAGTGCACATACGTGTAATATTCAGCTAATTTTGGCATTACTTCCGATCCACAAACAACTTTTCCTGGGTATTTTCTTATCCTACAAAAAAGAAAGGTCAAATGAATATCCCTTTAGAAACCTTCACAAAAGAATCTGTGCCACATTACGACGTAATTCTTTGTCTTAAAGGGTTAATCAAATATCAGACGTACTACCAATGAAATACTAAATTACTTACAGAAAACTAAGACGCCGAACTCTCCCCCGAGAGATTCTACAATCACATCATTCCGCCACGTCTGGGATTGATGTCACGGCTGACTGAGTGAAACTTCCTTGTGCTAACACTGGTTGTGGCAGCTGCGTTAGCCGAGTGGTAAGCATTGCGCACTGCCACATGTAACGTCAGGGTTTGATTCCTGGTGCGACCAACATCCCAAATTTAAAGAAAATTAGTTTATATAAAAAATAAAATTTATTTTTTCTAATGGCGGTTGCCCCTCAGCAGGGAGTGCCGAGCCCTTTGAGTGTATTTCTGATATGAAATAAGAGCTCTCCATCTCGTTCCGGTGTAAAGACCCGACTGTCGTGGGAACTATTTGATTTTAGTCGCCTCTTACGACAGGCATGCCATATCGCGGGTAAGTTCTTGAACGCCTAACCCGCAGGCGGGACGAATTGAAAGGTCGTTGGGTTCCCTTTCTGCATTAGTAGCCGTCCACTAGCAAACGGAAGAAATGAAAGGATGACAATGCTGGCAGTATTGTAGACTCACAATTACAATATCAAATTACACTGTTCGGCTGTTTTAATTGAAATCAAAATAAACGAAGTAAATTGGTAACTAAATAAAACCAAACTTCCGGCATTGCGGCTATATCCAAACGTGCTCAAAAGCAGATTAGTCACTTTTATACAATCCTTTGAAAAAAAACTTATTTCGACTAAGAAAAGTAAAATATCTATTTACTCGTCATAAAAAGCTTAGAATAGTACTGCACTTTTTCCTATTAACGAAGGCACTGTCCCCTAAAAAATCCCTAATTCTCTGAATGAGAATTCTATGAAGTCAATTCAGAAGACATGGCCTGGCCAGAGTAGCTGCTCTCTCGAAGAAGACCAAATCCGAATCGTCAGATATTTACATCGTCCAGGCCCCTGCGCTATATAAAGGGTGGTTAAATTTTCAAGGGCCGATGTTGATTTTGAATAAAACACAAACTATTTAGGAAATTATTGAAATTTTATTTTATTATGATATATTGGTATTACTCAATTATGTATGTAACAAAATATCGGCCAAATGAGCGCCGCGACCTCGGCGGCACACCTCCATACGATGGTCCAAATTTTCGATAACGCTGAGGCATAATGGAGTTTCTATGCCGTTAATGTGCCGAATTATCTCATCCTTTAGCTCTTGAATTGTTGCTGGCTTATCGACGTACACCTTTTCTTTCAAATAACCCCAGAGAAAAAAGTCCAACGGCCAACGGGCCAATTGACATCGCCATTACGTGAGATAACACGGCCATTGAATTTGTTGCGCAAAAGAGCCATTGTTTCGTTAGCTGTGTGGCAAGTGGCACCGTCCTGCTGAAACCACATATCGTCCACATCCATATCTTCCAATTGTGGCCATAAAAAATTCGTTATCATCTCACGATAGCGAACACCATTCACAGTAACTGCCTGACCGGCCTCATTTTGAAAAAAATACGGCCCGATGATGCCGCCAGCCCATAAACCGCACCAAACAGTCACTCTTTGTGGGTGCATTGGTTTTTCGACAATCACTCTTGGATTCTCATTCGCCCAAATGCGGCAATTCTGTTTATTGACGAATCCACTGAGGTGAAAATGTGCCTCATCACTGAAGATGATTTTCTTCGAAAATTTTCATAATAAGTCTGGATAACTTTAACACGTTGTTGGATTGTGTATCTCTCCATGGTTCAAATTGAGTAAGTCTGAAATAGAGCAATGTCAAATTAAATTCGGAAAAAAACTTGGCGTTTTGGTGTGGTTCACATTCAACATCGGCCCTTACAATTTAACCACCCTTTAGTATGATGGGTACGATGAGCGACGTGCAGAGTTTGATTTTCGTTCGTCGAGAGAGGGCTTTACTTTTCAATTGCCTACTCAGCCCAAAGTAGCACCTGTTGGCAAAAGTGAATCTGCGTTGAATTTCCAGGATAACAATATTATTGGTATTGATACTGGTTCCTAGATAGACGAAATTATCTACGACCTGGAAGGTGTGACTGTCAACAGTGATGTGGGAGCCAAGTCGCGAATACCATGACTGTTTGTATGATGACAACAGATATTTCGTCTTGTCCTCGTCATCACCAGACCCATTCGCTTTGCTTCTTTATCAAGCCTGGAGAAAGAAAAACTAGCGGCGCGATTGTTGAGGCCTATAATTTCTATATTATCGGCATACGCCAGTAGCTGTATACTATTGTAAAAGGTTAGACCTTGTCTATTCAGCTCTCTAGCTCGTATTATTTTCTCCATCATCAAATTAAAGAAATCACATGATAAGGAGTCACCCTGTCTGAAACCTCTTTTGGTACCGAACGGCTCGGAGAGGCCCTTCCCAGCTCTGACTGTGCTTCTGGTGTTGCTTAACGTCAGTTTACATGGCCGGATAAGATTCAGACCTAGAGGCATAGAGGCAGTTCCTTTTCGTGCTGTCGAAAACTGATTTAACGACTGGTGTGTGTCGACCTTATTTTCACGGGTCTTTTTTTCCAGATTTGTCCAATGGTCGACTTTCCAGGTCTAAAGCCACACTGATAAGCTCCAATCAGTTTGTTGACGGTAGGTTTTAGTCTTTCTCACAAAATGCTCGCCCTTGTATGCGATATTGTCAGCTCTTCACCGCCATGTTTGAATAGCTCAGCCATAGGCCATCAGCCCCAGCCGCATTGTGGATTTTAAGCCGGCAATCGCTATTGGAACTTTGACATGGTCAGGTAGCGGAACATCTGTTCCATCATCATCGATTGAGAATTCTGACTCACCATCTGCGGGTGTTTCATTTCAACTGCCGTTCAGCATGCTAGAAAAGTGGTCCCTCCATAAGTTCAGTATACTCCGGGCATCCCTACTAGATCACCCCTCTGGGTCCTACAAGAGTTTGCTGCGGTCTTGAAACTTTCTATAAGTCAACGTATCTTCTCATAGAATTTTCAAGTATTACCCTTGTTGGCCAGCTTCACAAGCTCCTCATACTCATACATGTTGGCCTCTTTTTTTTTGTCTGCAGATGAGTCTTGCTTCCCTCTTCAACTCTCGGTATCTATCCCATCCCGCACGTGTTGTGGTCGATCGCAACGCTGCGAGGTAGGCAGTCTGTTTTCTCTCCGAAAACCAATTGTTTCGGTAGCGGCGGTACATAGGGAGTTGCTGATGAGTGCTCTCAAAAGGCATGTGTGCAAGCCGAGTAGAAAATCGCTCGGCAGTTTGTTGTGATTGCAACTTTTCGACGTTGAACCTTCCTTGTGTTTGTTGACAGGTTTGTTGTTGTGTTCTTCGATACACTGAGGCGGGTGCATATCTTCGCTGCGACAATATAGTGATCCGAGTCTATATTAGGACCTCGGAACACATCTATAACACTGGATACATGATTTCCGCCTACCATAACATGATCGATCTGGTTGCGAGTTTTTCGACCTGGTGACAGCCAAGTAGATTGGTGAATTTTTTCTTCTTCTTTAGGGTTTCTTAATTTCTTCATAGATTATAGCAGCTGTTCAGTGTTAGCGACATTCGGCAATCGGTCTTGGATTCATGGCAGTTCAAAACGTCACTGGTTTCCGCTCACCGGTCCGTTGGATTTTTCGTTTATCCTTCCGGTGCGCCCCTCAGTTGGGTGAGCGGGTGGTGAGTAACGCTGAGTTTATCTTAAGTAAATCCTGATTAACCTGTTTAACAGATAACCTACTGATATACAGCGTTCCTATCTTCACCTTAACCCCTCTAAATCATGAATTTTGGAACATCTCTTATAAATAACGTTTTACCTAGGTGAAATAAAATTATGAAATATGAACAAAAACAAAAAGTATATAAAAGTCAAATTCCAAGGCAGTCGAACAAAAGTTGCAAGCGATGAAACTTAATTGCGAGCAACATTAGACTCTTACTTACGAGCAAACTTTACGCAGCTGTTGCCACAAAATAACCAACAAAATTAGCAACAATGCAGTATGTGCATGCATACATACACGTACGCGTATGCAACTTGGTATGTGGCAATGCCGCCGGTGGCAACGCATAAGTACAACATATGGAAACTTGAAACTCTTCAAATAGTATAACAGGCAAAAAACAAGATATACCTACTAAGAAAATTCATATGTAGAAAGCGTGTTGAAGAGAGCCTGGAGCTTTGTGAGTATGTTTGTGTGTGTGTGTGAATGTGTATGCTTGTGGAAGAATAACAACAACCAAATTTTGTTAAGGTAAAATAATAATGAAAACAGCTGAGTAGACAACATTTTAATGTCAGACAATAACAACAAAACAAAAGTCACTGCACCGCTCAAGTCATAGCAACAACAGCAACAACAACAACAACCGAAACAAGCACTTGTTGCAGCGCTCATCTGCTCCAGCATATTTCTGCTGCTCATTCTACACATACATATATATTTTATTATACGAGTAGCTAAGACAATGCATGCCATAAATGAGCTCAGCCAGCTGCTGAGAGTATACCATAGCTGTGCTTTGCTTCATTCTCCATTCTTCCTCCTTTATTGTTGTTGCCTGCTGAGTTGCTCGTTTATTGCTAATACGCTGCTTAGTTGGCACTGGTTGGTGATCACACTTGTTGTCGCTATTGTTGAGATGATTGTAGTTGATATTTTTATTATTATTATTATTATTGTTGCAATTGTTGTTGTACTCTAAACACTGTTTTCTTGCTTTTCTGCTACTCAGACAGACACGCCGTCTAATGATTAAAGCGGACTCGAGAGTTGTGGCACAGTATTGTGCATTTAATTTAATGTGCAACATCAGTAACTGAAATAGTACAACAACAACAACATACACAATAGCACCGACTTGAGTGCAATCAAAATATGTAAAGTGAAGTCGATGCCAAGCTGCCTGTTGTACAGCTAGTTAAGAGGTAGCACTACTAACGCAAAGTGCTTGCAGCACATGCACATACATACGAGTATGTACATGCGCACACATATTGTAAATAATATTTTGCCTGTAGTTATTTTGCGATATATAAATTTACTCATTTAAATATGCACCCACGCAAGCAACCAACTACTTATCACCCACCAACCACCCACCGCCCGCCTCGCCTTTATTCATTCGCAAATTGTTGTATTTAAATTGAATATTTAATCATATTAAGTACGCACGGTTGCATTTAAAACGCGCAATTTTCCCTGCACTCTTCTACGCTCCAGTTCACACACTTGCCTTCTCTGCCACGCAAGCAGTTTGCTCCCTGCCTTTGCGTATCCAACTCCGTGGACTTTCCGGCAGCAATTCGTGACGACTCTGCGCTGCGCTAAGGTGTTTCTCGTAACAGAAGCGCATATTAATTATGTTGTCGCATAAATCTTAAATTTATTGTGCATACGTGTATGTGAACGCGAGTGGGTGAGTAATAAAAAAAATAGTCTGTATGCAACTTTGGGGTAAATACTTAAATGATACATACATACTCATACATACGCGTATGTCATCATGTGTAAATCTCATACGAATTAATTTGCAAGTACACGTATCCGGAAGTTTTTGCATTCTTTGGCAATTACTTTCGAAGCAGCCCGCCTGAGTGCCGCGGGTGTGAAAGACTTAAATTTCGTATAAATGAATTAAAAGGTTACTACCGAGAACCTTTTGAATACTTAGTAGTGCCTCAAGAAATTTAATGTGAAATTTTAAATAGCTGTCACAAATTTTGTATTATAGGCCTTGGCGTCCATTTTTCTGCTCCCATTCACGCAGCTATAGCAGAGCCAATCGGAGCAGAAATCAAGTAAATACATGTCCCTCTGCATTTGAGATCTTTTTCTGTTTCCCCCAAGGGCTTCTGCGTCCAATTTTTTCTGACCTTGAATGTTTTCAACCATCCGGACCGCATAAGACTATGTGCAAATATTGGATGAGTGCATAAGTTCGTACCCGATTCCGCTGGATGCCGTACGAATCGTTTGAGAGTGGCGCTCGTGAAAGAAATATATACATCTTATATATCGTTGGAAAGGTGACAGTCCGAACTGTGAATCAAGCATAAAATAACTTCATTTTGATTTGAGTTGCTTAGTGAAAAGACGCATGGAAGATGAACAACGAAAAAGATCATATGCTTCATATTATGTTATAAGAATTCCGCAAAGGAGAAACAGTGGGCGCTGCAACTAAAGATATTCGTGAAGTTTATTTGGACCGTGCTCCAGCACTCCACACAGTAAAGAAATGGTTCGCGAAATTTCGTTCTGGAGATTTTAACCTCGAAGATCAACCTCGCAGTGGACGGCCTTCTGAGCTTGATGACGATGTTCTAAGGACTTTAGTTGCGAATAACTCACGTATTTCGACGGAAGAGGTTGCCAGTGAATTGAACGTCAACAAATCAACTGCGTTTCGTCGTTTAAAAAAGGTTGGGTACACTTTGAAGCTCGATACATGGGTGCCACATCAGTTGAGTGAAAAGAGCAAAGTGGACCGTATGTCAACAGCAATTTCTTTGCTTCGACGGATCAAAAACGAACCTTTTTTGGATCGGCTCGTGACTGGTGATGAAAAATGGGTCCTGTACAACAATGTTCAACGCAAAAGAACATGGAAACAGGCACACGAAGGGGCGGAACCGATGTCGAAAGGTGGATTGCATCCGATGAAGGTACTGCTGTGCATTTGGTGGGATATCCGAGGCGTGATCTATTTTGAGCTCTTGCCAGCTGGAGAAACGATCACTGCCAACAAGTATTGTCAGCAATTGGTCGAATTGAAGAAAGCAATTGATGAAAAACGTCCGATTTTGGCCAATCGCAAAGGAGTTCTTTTCCATCATGACAACGCCAGGCCACATGTTGCAAAACCGACCCTGGCCAAACTGAAGGAGATGAATTGGGAAATCATGCCGCATCCCCCATATTCACCCGACATTGCACCTTCTGATTATCATTTGTTTCGATCGCTGCAGAACAATTGGAATGAAAAAAAATTTAAAAATGTGGAAGACGTCAAAAACCATCTTGACACCTTTTTCAACGAGAAACCGCGCGATTTCTATGAATCAGGCATCCGTAAATTGGTTGAACGTTGGGAGTGGATTGCCGAACATGATGGCGAATACATAATTGATTAATAAAAGCGCTTTTTTCAAAAAATTTCAATATTAGTTTGCACTTGAAATCGGGCACGAACTTATGCACTCATCCAATATATGTGTCTCTTCAGAAAATTTTTCCCATACTTTGCCTATATGATACATAATCTTTGAACAAGACAGTAAAATTCTTGCGCCAATAAGGAAAAATGCTTTCTTAAAACATTTGGCTAAAGAGTTCAATGACCCGTACATTGCCAAATAACTCTTTACTTCACTCAAAAGCAACGCCTACTACCTCCCCTCCAAAAAAAGTCGCTTGTGACTCATTAACCTGCCTACACTTCATAGTCGAAGAAGAATGTTTGGAGTTTTATTTTTAATTAAATTGATAAAAAGGTATTATCAATAACCCAATCCTACTTAGCGAGCTTGACTTTACCATCCCTTTAATGTCATATAGACACTTTAGGCCTCTTCCATTGTGTTCATGCAAATCAAACTTTGAGGTGCTCGAGCCTTTTAGATGTTTGTTCAACTATTTTAATAATCATTCCGTCTGCGTTGATTCCTTTGATTCGTTTTAATCTATCAAAATCTATTTACCAAGAGCTTTAAACAATTTAGTAATTTCCTTTTAATACACCTTTAATGACTTTTTAAAATACCATATGTGAAAATACGACACTGTTATAGAAACTGAAAATTTAAGTTGGATAGAACTCATGATTAAATTTAATCCAAATAGGACTCGGATATAAAGATTAGGTTTGGTAAATATACCATTGACTAGACGTTCTTCAATGTTTTCATCAACTTTTAAGCTACCTTCGAGAGCTCTATCGATATCCCGGAAAATTTATACGGTTGTGTAACCTAACGCTGAATAATACCAGAGGGGTGTTTAGAATTGGAAAGCTGTTCGATAACAAACATGATTTCAGACATGGTAAACTCTATATAATGTGACTTTTTATACTTAAACCAGCATATTAAAAAGATACAATCTTCTGACATCATTGTCCTCAACAGCTGTGTCATTAGATCTGAACTTTCAAATTTTGACAAAAAAAAAGCAAATATAGCCAGAGAACGTTAAAACGGTAGGACGAAATATCTGCTGTCATAAAACAAATAGTTAGACATTCTCATCCGTTGGAAAGACAAGGTAGAGAAGGACTTGACTGTACTTGGTATCTGCAATTGGCGCCAAACAGAACAATAATAATAATACCAAAACTAAACCTTCTAAAATAATATATTATTGACTAGCATACATAGAAGCAAAACAAATTGGGAAATTGTTTTTAAATTTATATATAGTTTGCGCCTTGTTATTTGATTTTTGATCGAGATGCTCCTCCACTCTGTGGTATGAGTCTTGATGTTTCCCAACAAATAGAGGGATCTACAGTTTAGTCTAAGGCACTTCCGAACGGCTGAATGTTTTTATGAGGAGGTTTTATTTCATGTCATAAATACGCTCGGAGGGGTAGACATTCCCTGTTGATTTAAAAGAGAAAAATTGGCAGTCAGTTAAAAAAATTAAGTTAAATATTGGAACCTCATTCAAAACTCAACTTAACTTCGCTGAAATAAAGTTCCAAAAGTTCACTCATTGACTTATGACTTTTAAAACTTTTTTCAATATACTATTTCTGATTAAGCTTTTCCATTATTTTACGAAAATTACAAATTGACTATACTTGACAATCTAATAGCTGGTGACTACAACTTGCTCAGCTGCAGTTTGCATTTGTTATTTAAAACAAAGAAAAAGCTAGATTTTTAAAAATATTTGTTAGCTTTTAAATTATTTAACCAATTATTTTTAGTATGCACAAAATTCAACATCTCCATCAATTATATTTTCTAAAATTAATTTTTGACAGCTGACATACACATGATTACAAATTTTGGCGCTGAAAATGAAATTTGGTTTTCTCCGTTGTAGAGCATCCTATACCAACGAAAATATAGCACAACTCAGAATTTATATTAAACTAGAAAAAGTTTCAAATAGACAGTTTGGCAGACGTAATCAATAACTGTATAACAGAATGGGAAATTACAATTTAGTATTTTTAAAAACATAAAGAGGTATATTTGTAGGTACATATATGCCAAAAATGATGAGGAAAACTATTAAATATTAATCCAAATAACCATATATATGAAAACGAAAAAAATAAATAAATAAATATGTATGTATTTATATTTATATTTTTCTAAGCCGGTGGGGGAGAATATTGAAATGTATGAAGGTTGAGCACTAGGCCCGTGCAAAAAATTGTGGTCTTCACTCAATGCCATAGGAGGCACCTGACGCTGCGCAGACGCCAATCGCTTACTCAGCCAGGGAGCATGGATGGAAGCCGAAAACAGCTCAGATAGTCAATGCCTCATCGTTTTTCGGGTGGATTGTGTAAACTCGTCCCAATGCATTAGTTGAGAACACACCTGGATGTCCATCTATTGTTTGGCCTTTCTGTGTAACCATTTCTTCTACGATGCATTCCATGTATAATATCGAGGCATTTCCGAATAAAGCAATGTTCTCGCAAACGGTTCCTTGTCGCAAGTTGAGAAAAATCTCGTCAATGCTGTTGCTGCTTATGTTTTCGCTCACTATACTGCATTCTCTGGGTTGAATTACACTCTTGGGCCAAACGTTGTTCTCTCGCTTCATGATTTCCCTGAGCACGAACTTATCTTCATCTCAATCGTTGTTGCCCATTATAAGCTTCGTGAGCTTCTTGTGATTGTCGCGAACGATGTTCAATCATCCCGATTCGAGCAGATTCCCTTGTAGTAACATTTTCCTCTTCCGTACGATGTGCTGTATAATAACCTTGGTCCGTTGTACGTCGGGAACGGCGACCGATATTAGCGCGACATCTTCAGAGCATCGTAACAAATTTCAATCTCTAATTGTTCATTTTGTATGAAACACACATTAAGTTTTCACTGAATAATTTCAATAATTCACCTTTTGAATAGTCGAAATAAAGAGAGCAAACGACCGAAATTTAACGATTCAAATAATTTACAAATCACCTGAAGAAGTGACACAAATAAATTCCAATGGAATTGAGGTTAGGTATACTCACCAACAAACGAAAACTGTTCAAATAAACAAACCAAAAAGGAAAACCAAGTTTTAAAGAAAAATATAAATTTGAAAAAGCAAATTAAAAAAAATTGACTTTTTGGAATTTTCCAATTTTTCGACTTTACCTCCGGAAAGGTATAAGATTTTTTTTTATTCTCAAACCTTCCTAGATCAACAACTAACAACCTCTGAAAATTTCATTAAGATTGTTCTAACCGTTTCCGAGCCTAAACGTCACCAATAAACAAACATTCATTTTACGTACTTATATACTTTATTTATAAGCTTAAAGGTAGTTACAATTGCAATTTGCAATTTAATAAATTTGTCAATCACAATACAATCGTATACATATACACAGTTTGGGAGTATAAACGGTGTATCCCAAAAATAACCGAACTTTATATTTAAATCATACAACATACAGCGCCATCTATTGAAAATTTGCAACATTAAAAAGATACATTCATCCTCTTTCAAACGCACCTGACTTCATGTAAGTCGGATGACAGAACTTGAAAAAAAATTGAAATTGAAGTTTAAAAAATTAAAAAAAAATTGAAAAAAATTAAGCAGCCGTAACCGAGGTACTGAAGAACATTTCTATAAATGGCATAAAAAATCTATGCATGCGCTGGTTGATCGTTCCAAACGTTAATAATAACTTTCAAAGATAATATAATGTGTATTTTCCTATTTTATATCCAAAAAGTTCGGTTACTTTTGGGACACACCGTGTATATCAAAATAATGTAATACAATAATATAAATAAATAGAATTATTTTAAACAAAATTTCTTAAAATAAATTTAAAAAAATTAAAACATTAAATAAAATAAATAGAAATGAAAAAATATATTAAATCAATACTTTTTTTTGATAATAATAATAATAATAAGGAAGCACTAGTACAATAAGATTCCAGTTGTACTAAAAAAGATATGGAAATCTTATTGTACTAATGCTTTCGTAATATTAAATAAATAAATAAACAAAAACAAAAAAATAAAACAAATTAAGTAAATAAATTATTTTAAAGTGAAATAAAATGACATAAAATACAAAAAAAAAATATTTTAAATGAAGTAAGATAAACTAAAAAAAAAAATAAAATAAAATAAAATAAAATAAATGTAAAATAAGCTGAATACAAAAATAAAATAAAATACAATAAAATTAAATTAAATTAATGTAAAGTAAATAGAAATAAATTTAAAAGGATATGAAATTAACTAGGAATAAATTAAATAGAAAATTCATTTATATAAAATGAACTAAAATAAAAATGATAAAATAAATTTATTAAAAAAATTTAAAAAAATTAAATTAAATAAAAGTAAAAATAAATAGAATTGAAAAGAAATTTCGTTTAAATAAAATGAACTAAAACAAATTTTTTAATAAAAAAATAAATAAAATATAAAAATAAATAAAATAAAAAATAAATGGAATATATTAATTATTAAATAAAATAAAATACAATAAAAAAATTACATTATATTAAACAAATTTAAAATGAATAAAAATAAAATTTAAAAAATACAATTAAAAATAAAAAATTTAAAATAAATAAAAAAATATTAAATAAAATGGGAGAAACTTATGTAAGGTGAACTGAATTAAAATAAAATAAAAATAAATAAAATATAACACAATTAAGTATGATTAAATTAAATAAAATAACATGAAATATATAAACTTAATGTAAATAAATATGAATAAATAAATATTAAATGAAAAACAACGTAATTAGAGAATATTAAACTAAGCTAAATAGGGTTGGAAAAACATCAAGACTCAAAACCAAAAATTGCCCGAAAATCGCTTCAGCGCAACTTCGTCCGCATGGTATTTTCAGATAGTTCTAATAAAATTTACAAGGTTTATTATATATTATTTGGTTCGATTACAAATGGTAATTTGGACCCAAAGCTACAACTGTAGCAAATTTTATGTAAATCAAACGAAACATAAAATTATTTCGAATAGATCTTAATCAGATCCACTTTCCGGACGAAAAAGTATTCCACATATCAATTAAAACAAGGAGTTACCTGTGTACAAAATTTCATGTAAATAATTAAAAATAAATTGGATTTGTTTGAATAGATAGATCTCAGGTTCACATCCCAGAAAATTCTTTCTTATCGGATGCATAAGTTATACGAAGAACACACAGGGGAGTTTATAATCCCTAGTTATAAATTAATCTCAAACTGAACTTCTGTGTCTGCGGTTTTCAAGTGTAATTTAAAATAACTTTTCTTAATAAAACATTCCCCTATTGGTAAATACACAACCTTGTTAGTGTGTTGTGGCATTACATTTGCATATAAAATGGGAAAAATTGCTCAAAATAAAAGTTAGAACCACCAAAATAATTATACGAGCTAATAAATATTTGAGAATATTCTGCTAGCTACTTTTATGCATAAATTTTAATTGAACAAATATTTAGTTATTTTCTTTCCTCTAACAGATGCATTTCAACAATTTTGTACTTACCATAATATGTACATGTACATATTTTCATAATGAATTTTTAATTATTATTTGCTGCCAAAAACCGCTAGTCGGGAAATTTTCACCGCAACAAATTATGCACCGAAAGCTGCAAGTAGAAGGAAAATGAGTAGAAAAATATTAATTAAAGTGCAATTTGGCGAATATTAAGATGAATAAATAACATCGCGCAAACAAAAATATTCAATGTTTATTTTGCTGTATGGTATGCAATGAATGGGTCGGTTGTAGATAGGATATGTGATGAATGATAGTAGATATTTCAAATTTATTAAGGAAAAATATGCTTTTTTTTACAAAAATTCTCAAATTTAAAGCTGTTTTATTTGGAAATAGGATTTTGTTTCAATTTACAGTAATTCAAAATTTCTAAAAATCTACTCAAAATTCAATAACCTGAAACAAAAATTATTATTGATTTCTAAGAACTCAAAAGTTTTAACATACTTTCATAGTCAAGTTTACTCAAAAAAAAAAAAAAAAAAACGAAAAAATTGCACACAAAATGTAAATTGACTGAAAAAACTGTTTGTGTGCGCTGAATTCTGAGGTTGCTGAAGACAGCAAATTTTATTTCTGGCAAAATAAAATCAGAGAGAAAATCTTTCAACGCATAAAAATCACTGAATCAAAAGTCATTAGAATAAATAGAATTTAAGCACACACTCACTCAAATAACATCAAAACGATTGGCTATTGAACCATAAAACAATCAGCTCACTAAGTATTTGGCAAACAAAACAAAAGGAAGAAGAAAAGGAATTGGGTACTTAAGAATAAAAGATAAATGAAAACTGCGTCCAGTAAGATGATTAAAAAACCGTAAAATATTTTTGATTTTACTTTTTATTTTTAGCTAAACGCAAGTGCGATAGAAGAAAATCAGAAGCAATCAACGTTTCAGATATTTCAAATACGCTTGCAATAATCATTTATCTGCTGCGAAAAGCAATAAAAAATATTATTACATTTTGCCCGTTGGTATTTTTGGAAAAACATACATACATACATACAATTACTACGCAAGCAGAAGGACATACAAGTTAGAGGGTAATCGGAGAATTGCTTTCTGGAGTGTGTAAGCAGTTAGAATGAACAAAAGATTTGGCATGAGATTGGAACGTAAAAATTTTTGAATAGAACAGAAGGGACCATAAATTCAATCTACATACATTACTATTCAGTTAGTTACAAATACGCGTAAATATATACATAGGTATATAATATACAATATGTATATAAAATGTGAATTTCTCTCTCTCTGCCTGCATTGAAGAACCATTTACCATGTCGAAAGTCAATAAGAATGCAGAGCGTATTGTATAAGATTAATGAATGTGAAAAAAGTGAATTGTGCATAAAAATCGAAAATTCGTAAAGCCAATTTATATCTGAATTCAAAGAGCAGGAAGTGCTCCATTGCAGGAGTTTTATGCACGAATAAGTAATAAGGATTCACATTTAAGTATTTTTTTCCTACAAAAAAAAAAAAATAAATTAAGAAAAAATAGAAAAACGTTTGTCAAGTAAGATGACAGCAGCAGAACTGAAATATCGAAGTTAAAAAACATTATGAGAAATAATTTGTAAAATTCCTATCTTTATGTACATACATATGTATGTATGTATGTATGTACATAAAAACTTACATTTCTTTTACATTGTAATTTTTTGGACATATGGATGTATGTAAGTATATAAATATTAATTACATATGTACATAAACACATACGTATATAAAATATATGTCAACAAATTTCTGATAATGTTATTTTTACTATGAATAGAATATGAATTGAATACTATGAATACTCGCCTGCGAAAAGAGGATCGACACACCCACCTCTTCTTCTTTCTTCTTTTTGTCTGAACATAGTATCTCCTCAAAACTTATACGACTGTATAAACTGACGTTAAGCAACATTAAAAGCTCCGTCAGAATCGGGGTGTACGATATTTCAGACAAGATGATTCCTTATCGTGTGTTTTCTTTTGTTTATTGTTGAAAAAACGTCATAACTTTCAATCGTCTCTCTTGAAACCAGTATTAACACCACTAATAATGTACATATACCTGGAAATCTAGCTCAGAACGAATGTTGCCATTAGGTGCTACTTTGGACTGAGTAGGCAATATGAAACGTAAAGTCCTCTACAAGTCGCTCATCGTTCCCGTTCTGCTATGGTACATGTTTCGGAGACATAAACGATGACAACATCTGATGAGTCGGAGTTAGGAGTTTTCGAGAGAAAGGTTTTGCGCATGATTTATGGTTCTCTACGATTTGTGAATGGTGAGTAGCGCAGCCGATGAAATGACGAACTGTATGAGATGCTGTACGTCAAAATTGATAGAGTTTGATGAATCAAGAAACAGCGGTTGCGCTGGCTAGGTCATGTGGCCTAGATAGACACGAATACACCTTTGAAAGTGTTCGGTGCAATACCCGTTATTGGATCCAGAGAGAGAGGAAGACATCCATTCCGTTGGAAAGACCAGGTAGAGAAGGACCTGGCTGTACTTGGTATCCCTCTCTCTTGATTTTGACTAATTTTTTGCGAGCAAGTTGAAAAACACCCATTAACAAAGTTTTATTACCCATCTGTGACGGAGACCGAATAGTGAGCGCCCATCTGAGAAAAACAAAGTAGCGGAAGTCGATTTTCTACCCGCGTTGTGCTATTCAAATATGGTGACGAAAAATTCATGCTTACTTGACGATTGAAACCTAAATATTCTCTGCCCAATTAATAAGAAAAGTAAGGAAAAACTTTTTGGAAAAGATCTGATAGACACCACCTCTTCGCCGATAGCACACAAAAGACTTGCCATCAAAATTATACGGTTGTGTATACGAGGTTTCAAACAAAATAATTCTTTCTCATCAACATAAATCAAGAAGGTACAATCTTTTACAAGAGCGCACAATTGCCAATGATAGCGACTCCAAGAGTCTCAATAATGCGTCGTACGTTCTGCTCTCTCCAAAATAGACAAAAAATCGAAGCGGAATGCAGTCGTATCCTATAATAAAGTGGACAGTCGGTTCTTAGTTTCCTCATTGCAGTTACTGATGGCAATCACTTGAAATTGTAAACAATTTAGCTCTACCATATCCCTTCTATCGCGCAAGAGTAAGAGTAACTGAAAACCCGTAGACCGCATACGGAGACATTACTACCTTCCAACCAGAATGAGGCCCATTGTGGTATCATCACATTGTGCTGATTAATGATTTTACCCATCTCTATAGAGATAAAAACTGAATTGTCATTCTGTTCTGGGTAGTAACATAGCTGATGAGGGATCACTTTTATTTCGTCAGCGATTGTTCATCACCTGCCGCATCTTCAAATATTAACCCCAGCCTATTTGAGTGTCATCTTATTAAAAAATTCTTTAAGATATGCCTTCCTATCGCACTTCGACCAGATTTACTAGATTAATGTCTTATTGCGGTATCATTCCGGTGTTGTGATAGTATTTTGCTCAGAAAGTACACAGGTCGGAGAGAAGCGGTTGTTGTTGTTGTGTTTTTGAAATCTCTTTTGTGCTCCTAATAAAAATTTAAAATTTGCTAACTTTCAATTAAGCTAAAACAAGAAAAAAGACAGTTTTCAGTCATGCCAAAGTCAGTATACCCTTCATGACCATGTCACATTTACGGTTTCTTTTGATGATTGAATATTAATTCTCATACGTGTATCTGTAAAATTGGAAGGATAAGGATAAAATTTTCCAATTTCGATTATTTCCTGAGTCAATCTACAGTATCAATATAGATAAGAGTGTGGAATACCATATTTCATGCTCTCAGATGCTTTTGGACGGATTTAAAGGGTGACTTTTTAGACATTTATTCTTCGAGAAGAAATAAAACGCATTAAGCTTAATGTTATGGCTAAAAATTTGACTTTATTATAAAGAAAACAGTTTTTCTTAATGTTTTAAATTTGATTTCAGGCAGGTAACCGTCGCAGTTAGCTTGAATAAATTCCTACCGAGAGGCTTAATTTTTGTCCTTTTTTTCACAGCAATTGTGGCGGACCTCACAAAACAAGGGTCACGACGCGAGATAATGCCTTAGTTAGCTGTATGGTATGTAGCACCTTCTTACTGGAACAAAAGGTCGTCCACATCAATATCACCCAATTTAGGCACTGAGAAGTCATAAACCATGGCTCTACAGCATTTCCCATTGACTGTAACATTATGGCCGGTTTAGTTTTGAAGAAATATGTAAACAGTGATGCCCTCTGCCGATAGAGCATTTTGAGAATGTAGCGGTGTCTCAACAATAGCTTGTGGTTCATCACCACTCCAAATGCGACTAAAAACACAAACAATAGCAGTTTCGTCAGTTCTCGGTTATAAAAAAGGTTATTCCAGCAGACTTTTATATTGAAAATTCTCATTTCAGTGGAATGAAGTATTTTGCAAGTTATTTAATTTCCATTTACATAATTAAATTCAGAAAATATATGTGGTATAAATACGTGTATGTACTCTCCACAAACAAATAATAAGCCCAGTAAAAGAATATATAAATGTATATACTTATTGTATAAAACTTTATTTAATTTTTAAATAAATAATAATGTGAATATAATACCAAAGAAACATACAGAGCATACGTGAAATACGCTGAAAATGTATACATATGTATCTACTTAAAAAAAAATCCCTAATATGTCAATCCGTATTAGGTAACAAAACAGCACTTGACAAACAAACAAACAAACAAAAACGCCTGTCTCCCTAAGCAAACAATGGCTGTGGGCGGCTTTCAGTGAGGGGTTTTGGGTGGTTCACAGCAGCACCGGCGGGAAACTCAACGTTATTTGTTTGTTCTGGCTGGTGGGCCACAATTGCGGAGTAAACTTAGAATACTTGCACAAACATACCTATATGTATATGTGTGCAAATATATTTATTTTAACATACATCGGTACATGCGACAGTGTACATATGGAGTTACCATTAATACTTTTGTTGTATATTTATAGCTTTCTTTTGTCTATTTTTGTTAACAATTTTCGCACACTTCACCATTTGGTTAAATAGCTAAAATTTATTTTTGGATTGAATTTCCAGTATAAATTTTCTAAAAAAAAAAAAAATTATTTATAGAATGTCTTTGATTTTGTTGCTGTTAGCTTTTGACTCATGCGAGCTGCAAACCAAAAATGCCTGTCAGCATTTGTTTTTGTTGTTTGCTGTTTGCTGTTAGTTGCTGTCTCTGAAGTGCTTAAATACGTCACTTTTGTTTACCTTTGGACAAGTGAATAACACAGTAAAAGCAAATGTGTAAGCATAAATACCATACATACATACAAATGTGCTTTCATGCACTAATATTTAAAATGTTCAAAAGTCCTAATAATTGTTTTCATTGTATTGTCTCCTCCATTGTTCGTTCAGTCATTCGAATGACCCAATCAACCCAAGGGATTCGCATAGATTTCAAAGCGAAATCGAAATTGATTTATCAGAAAATTGGGTTAATTGCCGTACTTTTCTACTAAAGAGACGTTAAATTCAAAATTTTTTGGAAAGCCCCTTTCTTTAATGGTTAGTCTTTCTTTTTTTCAAATTTAATCGTTATTATAAATACTGCAAGAGAGCAGAGCTGCCTTCGGTTATGTCAAAGTCTTTATAACTTTCACGACGATATCTAATTTATGGTGTTACATTTTAAGATAAAATATTATTTTTAATATCGATGACTTTCGGTGTCAATATTTATTCGGTGCATTCTGAAAATATGGCTCCAAATGTAAGATGTTGTCGATCTAGAAAGTTTGAAAGTTGGAAAAAAAGTTCAGCTGAAGCCGAGAGATGTTGAAAGGCTGTTTTTCACTTGGGAAGTGCTTCTTGAAAGACATCAAAGGAAAGAATTTTTTACCGAAGCGTGACTGCAGATGTACACGTAAATTGGGTATACCGACCTCAAGAAGTGAAAATACTACGCCAAGCCTGGTGAACCCTTAGTATCATCGCCAATATATAGACGCCAAAGAAAAACATCCATGGTTGTTGTATGGCGTACTATAAGATGCCAGGTGAAACCATTGATGTGAAACATTAGCGTCTATAAGTAATGCGTATGAACCGTGCAAAGTCTGACAAACGTCCAGAAACGACTAAAAGGCAAGACAATATTTTACAACATGACAAAGCTAGGCCCCATATGGCTGTAACGGTAAAAAAACTACCCGGAAACGCTGAACTGAGTGGGTTTACACCACCCGACGTATTCTCCAGATCTTGCTCCTTCCCACTGCTGGCCTTTTCGACGGACGCAAAACGATTTGGGGAGTCAGCGGTTCGTGGCCTTTAGAGAAATCGAAGAAAAATAAGAAAAGCTCAATGATTGGATCGATTAGAGATAGTACTTATTTTATAGAGTTGGTTTTGGAAAATTACTAGAGAGGTTAGAATGGTCATTAAAATGTAATCTGTGAATCATGCTTGGTTGATATTTATTAAAAATTGTGTGACCACAAACAGAATTTTATGTTAATGAATTGAAGTTATAAAACAAACAGATGCAAGAAAAAATTTCCTTTTGAAAAATAAATAGTCTTTAAACCTTCAACCTCTGTGCCTAAAATTTTGAAAATTTTGTTTTCATTTTTTGAAAAAAAAAGCTTATTTAATCATGAATAACTATTTGGCTCCACTGAAAGTAATCATCCCCAGATAAAATGTGTTTTTTTCCAGTTATCAAAGTACCTAAAGAGGATTTGTATGTGGTCTTGTTCAGCTCCTACTTCGTTGTAGACGTTAGCTATTCAATCGCAAACAGAAATTCGCAGTGTGATTATCTTCGAGTTTCGGCGTAATTTACAGCCAATAGAAATATTTAGGGAATGCCAAATATATGAAACAATTGCACCGTCTTTAAGAGCTATTTCTAAGTGGTTCCGACAATTCCAGACCGAACATTTTTCCGTAGAGGACGAGCCCCGAGAATCTTGACCAAAGTCTTCCACTGATGATGTCATTGTAGCTGTGGTGAAGTCCAAAATTGACGCAGACCCACGATTGATACAAGAAATGATTGCTAATAAATTGGGCTTGAATGCCATGGCTGTAACGCGAATATTAAGTAATCATCTAGGATACACGAAGAAATCTGCTCGATGGGTACCACGAATTTTAAATGAGGCCCAGAAACCCAACAGCACTCCATATTATGGAACCCAACAGGAGCAAGCCCAGCCGTAAAACCTATGCAACAAAAATCAGCAGCAAAAGTTATGATGTCAGTTTACTTCGTCCGATCTAAAATCGTAGCTGCTATTCCACTGGAACAGGGTCCGACGGTAACTGCAAAAGTGTACACCCAAGAATGCTTACCGAAAGTTTTTAAACATTTTTTTGAAAACAGTAAGAAAAAGGATTTGCGGCACCGTCCAGCATCATGTTCCCCAAGGTCCATCGAAAATCGCTCAAGCTCTAAAGCATCGCCAGTTAATATCTAACTATAACTAGCATCACTTCTTCGTGCTATATTCTATTTTATTCTATTTTAATTTATTTTTCTATATTCCGTGATGAGTCCATTCAGAAGTGATTAGATATTGTCACCTCGAGCCCATTTTTTGCATTAATTCAAGTGACACTGAAATATCGAGCTGCACGGAGTAGTCAGCTTTTTTTAAATAACTCCAACTTATCACGTGAATGATGCCTAATGCCTCGACTAGCAACTGGTCCATTCGTTGTAGAATTACATCGGTCTTTTGAGTAATTGACCGAACAGAACGAGGTACATCTTGGACATAAAACTTTACGACAGGGAATCAAGCACACCAGGGTTCACTTGCAACACTCCCACTGTAAGCCACACAAAACTTTCGATAATTTTTTTGCAGTAAAAAAAGCATAATCAAAGTGAAAAAAAACGCGGTTATAGAAATTAATTTAATTTTACTCTTAAAAATGAAGGTGGAAAGAATTTGGGAATCTATACTATATGCAAGAATTATCTAAATAAATTAAAATCGATTCACTAGTGGCTGCCATAAAATCCAAATTAAATTCTTAAATTTCCAGTTGTCCTCTTCGAAAATCAAGCAACCAATGGTTTAAAGCGGCATTTGCGTCAATACTCTCAGGGCCACCCAAAATTGTTTCCACTTGAAGGCGAATTCTTTAAAGTGATTTATTTTTTATAAAATGTATGCCTTAAACTCCTTTTGCCCGTATAATATATAAAAGGGTTTTACGTCAGAGGTTGATCAGTTTCAATCTTATGTGAAAGGAAATTATGGAACATATCTCATCTCGAATTTAAAAAGGAACAAAAAAGTCACACCCGAAAAGACTTACTTTCGGGAATCTTTTTGAGCTTCTACTCGATATTACCATATTCATTATCTTCTTGTGTTAATTGGGTGATGTCGCAGTGTGTTTGCTCGTGTGCGTTAAGTGTATTTATAGACTTAAATACAATACATATACAATTGTTCGAAGATATGTACAATATATAGAGTAATGAGTTTGTGTGTGCGTAAGCGCTTGCAGTGATTACAATGCAATGCATGCATATGATATTGAAATTGCAGTAATAAATAACAACAATGCATCTTACCTGCATGGAGGAAACAATAGCGTTATTATGTTAAATGATTGTATTCGCAAGCGAACGATTTACTGATTTACCGAACCAAGAGCACGTGAATATATTAATGCGACTATGGCGTGTTCCAGGAAGAGGGGAAATTTATTATAGCAAAAGCTTTGAATAATTTAAACATTTTATTTCAATATGTAATTTAACTCAGGAATGGTCTATCTTCGAAACTAGCTAAACTTCGATCTCTGTTCCTACTGTTCTGTATTACATAAAGGAGGTAAAATCCGGTACTGTCTCATGGCGTCAGCACCATTAGAATACCATGAGTACAAATGGAGTGAAAAACTAAATACGCTTTAGCCAACCGTAGAAATTGAGAAACCGCTCAGGCAAAGAGCCGGTACTTGGGCATGTTCTGAAGAAAAAGAAAAAACAAAATATATTGCAAATCACCTAAGCGAAGAGATCCAATATCATAAAGCCTTGAATAACTTCACGATTTAATTTTAACCTCACTATGTCTTGATGACTATTTCCGAAATAAATGCGATTTCAACTGAGATAAAAATCATAAAAAAAGACTGAATATAAAAAAGTCTTATGTTTACTACCACATTAGACCAAAAATGCTTACAGAGTTACCAAATATTGCTCTCAATTTCTTTAATATTCTCTCTAAACTTGAATGTTTTCCAAAAGCGTGGAAAAGCGTTTTACTCACTCTAAAAACGAACACATTCCCAATAGTAAAGTTAAGTACCTTGGCATCCACTTGAAGAGGCGATTGACCAATAAGAGCCATATTTCTGCTAAAATACAGCAACTTAAGCTTAAAACCGGCAGTATGGATTAGCAAAAAATATTCAACCTATGGATCACACAATTTTTTCGTACAACTCAGTCATAAATCCAAAGTGGATGTTTTGAATACAATTATGGTCCTCTGATTGCGCAACTAGTAATCATAGAATACAGCGATTTCAATAAAAAACCCTACGAAAACTCATGGGTGCACGTGATATATATAGTTTGAGAATATATAGGTATAGAGACCTTAAAAAACCAATGGTCAGCACTGAAGTGTCAATTACCTGGCAAAAATGCCTGTCGAAATTGTAAAACCATCCGAGTCCTCTAGCGAACAATTTACCCTTCCCAGCAAGCCGAACATGCCTTAAAGAAGGTATCTTCTGGTGTTTTGAAAAGTAAAGTTTTACCTGTCACCCATTACGGCGGTTATTGTTATATGTTAGACTTAAAATCAGCAGATCCAATTAATAAATTTTCTTAAACAAAAAAATGTATGTATTGCTACAAGAGAGCGCATCCCAAGTAAAGGTTAGCTAAATAATGTATTACTTTTTAATTTAGATATCAGGTGATCTTTCTTAATGCGGCTTGCCTGATGATTCGTACATACTATAGCTTTAGGTACCCCGTTATAGACCAGTTAGAATAACTTGTTACTTGTTATTTGCTCAATTGCTAAAATGTTTGTTTGAAAATTTTCAAGAATTTTTCACTTTCTATAAATAAATTTAAAACTGTAGTAAGAAGTTCTAAAAAAAAAAAGTCGATTTGTTTCAAATCTTTCGCGAAATTAGCATTGAATGAGTGTACGAGGTAATCCGTTGATCAACTGCTCGAACCAAATCTTGAGTTCTAATAATATTGTGTTATGGCATATCTCAAGAGAGAGAGATAGAGAGAGAAAGAAGAAAGTAAACTGGCTAGACATTGTGTCCAGATTAGTATAGTGGTTTCCAAGCGAAATATTATTATTAGTTCAACTGTTGAAAGCCCATAACTTTTCAGCAATATTACACATTTTTTTTTTGTATTCATTCTCTTTTATTGATATCAATATTATTTTAATTTACTCGGATTTCGAAAAATTGCCTTCATTGGGCTGATATGCTGATATCTAAACTTATCCGTCGATGGCACCGCTCACTCGATTATGGTTGAGTCAACAGTGGTTCTTCTTTTCGCATTTCGGCGCTATTACGAAACTCCAGCTGAAGCCGAGTAGCTCTTTTTCCGATCTTTCTAGCAGAAACTGCAAACCAAGAAAGTATTATTTGTCTTTCGAACAAAATTATGTAGCCAATACAGTATTCGTGTTTTCCATTGCGTATACTCTTTGCGTAAAACTGAATCGAAAATAACTAGTGACGACTCAGCACAATATAGTAGGTCAGGAACAATGAATGGCTTGAGAACTTAATATTTTTTCGTCGAGAATGGACTTTTTGTTTCATTTTTCAACTGACCTATTCAGTTCAAGGAAGCACCTGTTTTTTTAAAGAGTTGTTCGGCACTGGATCGCAATGCTGACGTCTTTGTTATTGTGATTTTGACCACTAAATAGTTGAAAAGGTTTACCATTATGAAGTTATGATTAGTGTGGGATCCCAGAAACGAAAACGAGTTTTACAAAACAACCTCGTCGAAATTTCTTTATTATTCTACTTTAGTTTTACATACATTACATCTATTATATATACATACGCACGAGAATATACATATGTACTTTGTAATGAGAATCAAATAATCAGCAAAATCTTTCAATAATTTCCCATAACCTTCCTTCAAACATCTTTACTAGAACATTATTACAATGCTTGTCTTACGCATAGATACAAGTATATATACGTATGTATGCATGTGCAGCTGCAATTTTACAATATATACGAGGCCTGTTCAAAATGTACGGACAATTTTAAATGTTTAACGGTGTTGACGGTATAAGCGGCATATTAGAACTAAGTTCTGGGTGTATGGAAAATCAAGTCGTGTGCCTAGAGTAGACAACTCAGAAGCTCTTTGATGGTGCAGTGTAAATGACAAAAGAAAAAGTAAAATACTATGGTCTTCAACACTCTACATTGATGTTGTCGTCTTCAAAATACTATCCGTTAAAGATTATGTACTTGTGCCAAAGCTTCACAAAATCCTCCAGAAACACTTCTCACACTCGAACTTTGAAATAGAACTTAGTTCTTTTAGCGCTGTACTTTAAATATCATCTACGGCCGTCATTTTGGCCTTTTAAGGTCATTTTTGTCTTTAGAAATAGAAAAATCAGACGGAGACATGTGATGGGTGTGGCATCGTTATAATATTATTTTTGGCCATATTTTTTTCAACAAACAAAACAAACAATGAGGTGTGAGTAGGTATTCGACATGATCCAATCGATATGTTATTATAATTAATCAGCGCATGTATATCAACGTAACGTAACGTTTAGCAATCGAACTTTCGAAAACGTTCGAACTTTAAAAACTCTCGTTATTTTTTAAGCACACCTCGTACATAATGCAATCATGAAATGACTTTACTTTGTCGGATGAAGACAAAGCAGATGACATTTGCTGATGACAAAACGGATGATTATGGATTTGCATTACAACAGAGTAATCAAGCGCTTAGCATAGAACGTCAGAAGTTACCAGAGCATATTGTAAACATGTCATAAAATTGAATGAGAAAATTCTAATTAAATGATTTGTCTTCTTCAGCCTTGAACTTACTCTTAAATATACATGCATATTTGAATTTATAACTACATATGTATGGTATGTATGAGCACTGCCGTGAAAAGCTAAACTAGTACATAAAAATACTAGTTCATTATTAGTATTTTCGAGGCAAAATCAAACCAGTCCACCTACTTCTTTGCAAATCAGTAAGAACCACACCTGGTTATTTTTAGCACCCTACTGATGTTTTCAGAGGGTGTCCAGAGCTTGTCGTTGGCCATAGTTAGAATTACCCGATCTATGTCAAATAAATACCGTGAAGCAAAAACAAGCAGTAATACTAATTTGTCTGGCGAATAGACTCTGAGAACAGGATGCAGAATCGTGAAGAATATGTTCAAAGCATACAATACTAAACTTCAAAATCTTGTACCATCTCCAAAGAGACCAGACCGGGCTGCTGATAGGACTATTAATAGGGTATTGCCTTCTGGTGTCTCATGCGTTTAATATAGGTCTGACTTTATACAACAAATATAGGAAACGCAAGGAATATGTGGAGACAGTAGAGCACGTAATCTGTGAATGTTCGGATTTTGAAAGACAAAGGCTATACATACTTAGCGCAGAAAGACTACAGGTTCTTCAATCGGTAATGGCCAAGGAGGCAGAACGACTACTTAAGTTTGCAAAAAGAACAGCAATGTTCTTCACACTAAAGACACAATAGGAATGTAGCAGCACAGCTTGGTCATATGTAGTGTGCCTGGCAACACTATGGATTTATTTCGTCTATGTTAGACCCATTGGGTCAGCCAGCTTAATCTAACCTAACCTAAGCACCCTTTTGCTCGATAACTTTTTGCGATTTTGAAGGCAATGTCATAATGCATCTCTCATAGAAACGCTTGTCGGACAATCTATTTTCTCAGGTTTCTCTTTAGACAAATTCTTCTAGACAGGAGCAGATGTTAAGCACTTAGTTTAAGGTATGGACTATTAGATGGATGCATAAGAGCCTACCACTATCGATATGTGTAGTCTAGCATTGTTCTGATGAAACACAATTCTCCTGTTGGTCAAAGCTTCTACGCAAATGATTTCTTAAAGCGGCCGAATTGCCGACAACACAGGTCTGATTTAAAAATTTGACGATTTTCTGCAAATGCCACCAAACACAAAACAAAACCTTCCTGCCCATAAATCCTGGCTTGGTGACCATTTGGGCTGACTGTCCTTCGATCATGACCGTTTTCATTTATCGTGGCTTGAAATAATCCATTTTTTTTCATCAATTAACCTCCGCTTCGGAAATGGGTCGGTTTTCTACGATTCAACAGCAATTCGCATATGGAAATCCAGTCCATGAAATTTTTTCTCAATAGCTCACATGACACCCTTACATCGAGCTTCTCTGTCTAGCCAGCCTTTTTCAAGTGATTTCAAATTATGTTTTGCGCAGTGGTTAGCTTTTGGGCAATCGACGCAGTGCTTACTTGACGCCCAGACGCGACGATTTCCATTATTGGGACAACATTATAGACAATTGGCCTTTCACACAGTGAATCATCTTTTACATCAAAATTACCGGATCGAAATCAAAGAAATCAAAATTGTCCATGATTGGGTGCTACAGTATCAGAATCATGAGCACTATTCACATTTTCAGCTGCCTGTCTTACGTTTTCGCCCATATCCACAAAACTTACCGACTAACAGCACTACTTGGTTAAGTGATACTTCTTTCATTATTTTTATCAACCCAAAATATCATCTTTGTAATGGCATCCAGCGTGATCCAATCGCACTTATAGAGCGCGACATACAGATCAATAAAACCATATAAAGCCATGACTTGTTACTTGACCTAATATTAATTTAACATGCATATGTGAACTAGTATTTAACTAGTATGAAGATGATGCAATAATGGAAAATGTAAGTTTTCTATGACGCCGCCGTTTAAAAAATTTCACTATAGGTACAATGTGGAATACTAATAGTTGTCCTATTAGTAACTGGTATCTTTCCCTGCAGAGTATGTATGAATTACCGCTGTGTATGGTTGAATATAATTTAATAAAACTAATGAAACGAGCTGAGTTCTCAAATTCATTTAACTTCATTAATTATGATTATTCAACATTTTGGAGAACTTAAAGTGCTTTTAAAATATTAGTCCTTCTCTGATTTACAACAACGAACTAAAGTGTTTCGGTATAAACAACAATTCAATTTTGGTATTTCCGAGAATATAAATCTATACATTCATATCATATACACGTATATAATATACAAGTGTTAGGTGCCAACAAGCAATTTCAACATATGACCAAACAAATTCACTTTTGGACAATTAATGTGAAACAAGAAATGTCTTCAAATGAAGTGAAAGTGTTTACCACAACACTTATGCTCCTTTCCTGTCACTGTGTATCACACACCTTAAACACGCGTACACACACACACCTACATGCATAAGCCTCTGATGACTTTTCCACATCCGGCTGTTGGCCCAATGGAAGAGCTCTTTGGGGGGTCATACATTTTTAATTACAACAAACAGTTCGAAATGATCTGCTAAGCTAGCAGTTAACTTGGGCGATAGGAAAAAAGAAAGAAATTTACTAGATGTGAGAACGAGCAGCAGCAAGATATGTAAGAATGTATGTACAAGGACAGTTAATTGATTATTTATTTAAAAGTAAGTAACATTAATACATAAAAAGTAGTTAAGCTAAGCAAACCAAAAGGAAAAGAATATATGTACATACGGGTATATAGTAGGATAATTGGAAATAACAAATAATTGTTTGTCAAATTCAGGTAATGTACCATATGTGTATGTAAGTAAGATCAGCGAAGTTTTTATGTACGCTTAATTTAAAAGGGAAAAAACGTCCACAGTTGCCTTTGTTAATAATTTTGATGAAAACAAGCGAAAAAAAATATTTAAATCGGAAAATTTTTAACTACGGTGTTACCTTTTATATTTGGGGATTAGAGCACAAAAATAAATATTTATCAACGAAAATTGTTTTTCAAAATATTCTCCATTCAGATCTATACACTTTTGCATGTGTTTATATCAATTGTCGGACCACATTTGAACGTATCAACCGCCTCTTCGAGTCTCGGGAATAAAATATGGATGACTCATCAAATCGATGCTTGAATCGAATCTTGAAAGACAACTGGCAAACAAATACTCTATGTACCACTCAGAACATTCTATTCTAGGTGGTTCTAATGAAAAAATTAAAATGTAAAAAAAAATTTAATTGAAAATAGTCTGCGACATGTCCAATTTTTTTTAGAGGTTTTTCTTAGGCTCCTGGAAAGATTTGTATGATTGGACCATTCGAATTGTATTTGTTGGTCGATTTACTAGAAATTCAACTATTTGTTTAAACTAACAGAAATACTACTCGTCTCTCCGTGAAGTAGACCAGAGACTGACCTATTCTACTTTTACGAGATAAAGACCGACCTATTTGAAAAGATATACATATTTATGGTTATTTTCAGTAAAATTTTTGGTTGATATGTTTAAATGGAATTGTTTCCTAAAAGAGGAGCAGAGACCTGGAATCAAGTTCGATTTGCTCGAAAGAAAAAATTCTTTCTTTACGGGAAAGATATCACCGACAGATTGACTAAAATCATTATGATTTGATTGACATTTACGATACGAAGAAAAGGCACACAACTGCCAATACAAAGATATATATATATATATAATTGTCGTTTTGTAACCGTTGTAGCGATTTTCGGCCGAGCTCCTCCTCGAGTTTGTGGTTTTGCGTCCTGAGGTTTTTCAAACAAATGGAGGGACCTACAGTTTATACTAAGCCGCCTTATGTTTTTTTTTTTACGAGGAGCTTATTCATGTGAGAAAGGCAATTCGAGGGACTGAATTTTAAAAGATCTGCCCTCGGCCATACTGATATGTTTATACCGTTCATGACCATTTAAAATTTTTTGGTTGTTTCCAATTTCGATGTTTATTTGGTATAATATCTAACTTTACGCTCTCTAATGCTCTTATCATGGATTTTTTACCCGAAACCTGCCATCTGAACTAATTAGTGCTATGCTATATAATCCGCCGATTCCAATGATTTATGGAGTCTATGTTTAGTTGTATACACGTATATGTACGTGTGTATATTACCAAATTTCATACCCTCAGATGGTTTTTTATTATCGGAAAGTAAAAAAAAAATTAAATAATTACTATACATTTGGCCACGACTATAAAACTATATTGAGTTAATATCTAAAAAAATATGTACACGTATACAACATGTATATGCATATATATATACATTTACACTTTTAAATACTCATTCACGTGAAAGAACTACAGATAGGCCAAACACTTCATTGCAATTAATATATATAAAAGTGTATGCCAGTAATCCTAAGTACCCATTTTTAGTATTTTTTTATGCAATTTAATGCGAAAATGGGCAGAGTTACATAAATTACACCTAATAATAGCCATAAACTGCCTACTAATTACCGCTGTTGACGAGTGAGTGAGCGTTCATGATAGCAGTTTATATTATGAGTAGCGTTGATGAAGCCTTTGTTTATGTTGATGAAGATTTTCAGTTTTTTCCTACTTCTTATTTTTTTATTTTATGACACACGCGACAGTCGTTACGCAGATTATGGCATGGCATGCATGATATTACTATGAATTTGTATTTGTTTAGCTATTAGTTGTTGGTCTTTTGTATAGGTATATGTATGGATGTAGTTGACAGATGACGCCCCCAACAAGTAAACCTATATACATATGTAGGTATATTTCAAGAGTGATAGTGCCTAAGATTGCGCCTTTTGATGTATCGGTATTCACTGTTGTTGACAATCAGCTGTTGCTTTGCTTTCGTCACACCTACGATTCATTCTTAATAATGCATAGCAAGCAAGCTGTTGATTTTAATAAATACTTCGCGACTTTATATTTTATATGTGTATTTACAACAAAACGAAAGTGTGAAAATGTGAAAGTTTGCGGTGTTTGACTATGAATAGGTTTTGATATGGTATACCTGAAACGTTAAGAAACGTGAGAATCATTGAAATAATGGCTGTTATACCATACTCTTTTAACTAAAAATGTGTAAAGCAATAGCTTAATACTAAATATTTGGCTAAATACAAAATCAGTCAGAATTTTCCGATTTATAACAAATATGTAACGTTTTGCTCGATATTTTTTTCCGTTTGTCCATGTCATTATGTCTCTCTTACAGAAATCCTTGTCCCAAATAGGTAAAAAATTGGAACAACCGATTTCACAGACTTCTCTTGAGGTCAATTCTTTACCAGCAAAATCATTCGCCATAGACAGAAAAAGATGATAACAACTTGGTGCGCGGTTCGTACTACAAGGTGGATAGCTGAGGACCTTCCACCCAAGCTCTTGGAGCTTTTGGTGGCTTTTGGTGACTCACTTTCGATATGCGTGGTCTGCTGTTATCGTGATAAAACACTATTCCCCTCCTGTTTTCCAAAGCTATGCGCTTCTGGGCTATTGCTTCCTTTAGATGGTCAATTGCGGTCAGTTCAGATACAAAATAAAATGTTTACCGTAGAGAGGCAGTCCAAAGTGTATGCTTCGTTGCTAATGCCACCAAACACACAATAGTAACTTACTGGCCTTCGATCCCGGCATGGAAACCGTTTCTGCCATTTCACGGTCCTTCGACCACAACCGAAAGGCGAAAAAGCAGCCAAAGACTGAAAAAATTAATTTAGTTTATGGGCCCGATACTGTAAACGGACGTGTAGCACAAAAGTGGTTTGCTAGGTTCCGTTCCGGTTATTTCGATGTCAAAGATGCACCATGCGTCGGGAGGCCTGTTGTCGAAAATTGCGATAAAATCACAGAAATAGTGGAAACAGACCGTCACGTAAGCACTTATTCAATTGCTGAGGAAGTAAAGATAAGCCAGAAAACCGTTTGGAACCATTTGGAGAAAAAGAACCGAACGAACTTTTTACTTTACCTAATATATGTATATATAATTGGCGCTTTGTAACCACTAAAGCGATTTTTCGGCCGAGCTCCTCTTCCAACTTGTGGTTTTGCGTCTTGATATTTTTCCAACAAGTCGTATAAACCTTCTCTAATAAATGCAATCTGACAAAATTTCAAACCAATCGGTTGGTGACTTTTGGATAACACCGGATCTTTACAAACGGACATACGATTTTTATAGATTTCATTAATTGCCATAAAATTCTGTTATTATAAAATATCCGCAATGCATACATTTTTCTATAGAAAGTATGCGAATTAAAACTTTACAAAAACGATATTGAAATTATGACGAAAAGATAAACAAGAATGAAAACAAAAGCCGCAATCGGGTATACCATACATCATTCTAGCGTAGATTCAGATGTGTGTGTGTGTGTGTGTACTTACATATATACATATAAATATATATGCATACCTAGAAAAATATTGTTAACCATTTTTATTAAGCATTTAGACGCTACTCACGTACAAATAATTCAAACACTATGAAACGCTTATTAATATTACAATGTAGATGGAGAAGCGGCAACTGAGCGGACTTCATAAGTGCCGCAGTGTTAATATTATTTACATACTAAAATGCATATATTTTCAGTAATGGGCATACACGAGTATGTTCATGTATGCATACTCGTATATTGAAATTTCAATTGTTTCCCGAAAATAAACATAAATAAAAAACTATTTATAATAATTATCATTACCGAATTACAGTGAGTCTGTATACGGAGTTTTGTATAAAAAAAGTTGAGCGGAAATGGGTTAATTGAGGAAACATTAAGTTCATATCTAAAATAATTGTGATTGATATGTATACGTCATTAAATTCATAAAAAAAGGTTCATGGATTTTACAACTGCAACAAAATTATTTTTCATCATTATGATGCCATTAATTTCCACAACATCTCTAGAATATTATCCGATATTTTCAAGTGGATCCGAATTAAAGTTTTAGAGATACAACTTTGGCGCGCCGCCATCTTACCTTGAAACTGTATTTTCCAAGTCGGTTGTGAAAAGTTCTCGAACACCACAAAAGCGGTCTTGATGAAATTTTACACAGGTCTTCGAGGTACAATTCACAAAAAATTGGGCAATTGATTTATTTTTAATTATAACAATTTTACCAAAATTTTTATTTTTTTTGTAAAAAATAAAATTTTTTCATAAATCCGATTTTCGCTTTTATTTTTTCACGCAAGTGAGGAAAGTTTTTGACTGCCATTCACCTGGGAGTGGCCAGAAACGATTCTTTTGCATATGGTTCAAGCAGCTCACGACTTCCGGTCTTAAGCCACGTATCCCCTGGGTAGCCAGCAAACATCCGCTTGCGGTTGTGCGTAGTGTTTGGAACCCACCACATGAAGAAACAACCCAATGAAAGATCAATTTAAGCCTCGGATGAGAGACCCTCCTTTTGATGACGACCCCCGTAAATGTTTCAAGGATTATGATTTTAGGGCATGCACCTGGAATGTCTGGTCCTTTAATTGGGAAGGTGCCGCTGCCCAGCTGGTTGATGTCCTCATAAAGTTAAAGACTCACATAACTGCCGTCTAAGAAATGCGATGGACGGGACAAGGACGGAAGAAGGTGGGTCCATGTGAAATTTACTACAGCGGATTCGTGGTGGGAGAGAGACTCCGTCGTCGAGTACTGGATGGTCCGGTCCGGTGGATGAACGTCTCGCCACAATCCGCGTCAAAACAAAAATTTTCAACACCACTCTAATTTGCGCCCATGCTCCGATGTAAGAGAAAGATGACTTGACCAAAGATGCCTTTTACGAGCGCCTCGAACACACTTATAAGCGCTGCCCCCGCCATGACGTCAAAATTGTGCTTGGTGACTTCAACGCTAGGGTGGGCAAAGAAGGTATCTTTGGTACGACTGTCGGAAACATCTCTAAATGGGCTGAGGCTGATCGACTTCGCCGGTGCCCGAAATATGGTTGTCTGTAGCACTAGATTCCAGCACAAAAAAATTCACCAAGCTACTTGGCTGTCTCCAGATCGGAAAACTTCCAATCAGATCGATCTTGTTGTGATAGATGGAAGACATGTATCCAGTGTTTTAGATGTGCGTACGTTCCGACGTCCCAACATTGACTCGGATCACTATCTTGTCGCAGCGAAGATACGCACGCGCCTCTGTGTATCGAAGAACGTCCGTCAACAAACACAAGGAAGGTTCGACGTTGAAAAGCTGCAATCACAGCAGACTGCCGAGTGGTTTTCTACTCGACTTGCACACCTGCTCTCTGAGAGCACTCATCAGCAACCCGGTATGAGGGAACTGTGGGACGGCATAAGTCAGTCCTGATCCATTTTCCGGATAATCTTTTCGCTTAAATCTTTCCACCAATCATGGCAACAATCTGACGAAATTTCAGGGCAATCAGTTAGTAACTTTTAGAGATGTGCGGATCTCTATAAAGGAGTGTAAGATTTTCATGTATTATTTGGTCAGGCTGGATACACAGAAGAGCTCTATATGTGGGTTCACATGAGTTAACGAGAAAAAACCTCATGAACTGAATTTCCATCTCCGAATCGCTGCTGAATCTTAAGAAAATCAACTCGCTTCCGAACCACTATCCGGTTGATGAAAAGTGGATCACTTACTGCAACGTCAAACGAAAACGGTCGTGATCAAAGGACAGTGAGCCGGCGCAATCGGTCTCCAAGCCAGGATTGACGGCCAAGATGATTTTTTATGTATTTGGTGAGATTGACAAAAAGAAATGGAATTCAGTTGCTAGACCATATACAAGTACATCGACAGTGACTTGCCAGAAGCTCTGAGGGCTTTGGGGCAACCCATTAAGTTATTCTGGTTTTATGTGCTGCAAATATGCATATATTTGACTAAAGTGTTGTTTTAATTTTGAGGCATTTTTATAGTTACACCCCATTCCCAATTGGCATATTTTCAATTATTCGAACACACGATTGCATTTCTTGATTACCATTCAACATATTCATATTATATATCGGTAATTAATAACAATGAATTCATTAATTATTAAGTCACTTGAAATGGAATTTAAGCAGATATTTTGTTATGCCAATAAAAGTGGCCGCACTTACTCGATTATTAGTTAATCGCATTATTTG
This sequence comes from Ceratitis rosa, assembly GCA_037013455.1. Lineage (NCBI taxonomy): Eukaryota > Metazoa > Arthropoda > Insecta > Diptera > Tephritidae > Ceratitis > Ceratitis rosa. The sequence goes on along the minus strand of JAWMAG010000020.1, from coordinate 2,589,202 downwards.
CTTTATTACAAAATGCAAAACAACAAATTTACATACTAAATTACTCAAATTTAACCAACTTACTGGCCTACGGACTCAAGGAAATTACCTGACCTGATTGACTTTGCAGTCACTAAAAACGTAGATAGGAGTTTAGTACTTGCTGAAACCTGTGCTGACTTATCTTCTGATCATTCCTCAATAATCATTAAATTGAACGAACAACCAATTGAAAGTGAGCATGCTTTTCGACTTACTACATCAAGAACTAACTGGCTTAAATATAAAAAATACATTAGCAGTCATATACAGACCAATCCGCAAATAGAGGGAGGAACTGACGTTGAAAATGAGTTACTTGTATTTAACAGTATACTAGCAACAGCAGCAACTATAGCCACACCAGAGCAGAATACAAAAGTAAAGGCATTGATAACTAATAGTGGAATAGAATTACTGGTCCGTAATAAGCGACGTTTGCGTCGCGAATGGCAAGCCTGCCGATCTCCCGATGCAAAAATTCGCCTTAAGGTGGCAGAAAACAAACTCAAAAAGGCATTAAGATACGAGGAAGAAAGAAATATCAAACATCTTATAACGTCTTTGTCTCCCAACGTTTCTACTAAAAAATCTCTATGGAAAGCTAGCAAAAACCTTAAGCCGCCAGTAAGCACTGAAGTACCGTTGAGAATGCGTAATGGTTCATGGGCGAGAACGGATGAAGAAAAGGCGTCTTGTTTCGCAGAGCACCTCAGCACAGTATTTCAACCAAATACTGCTACATATAGTGCACCTTTGTCACCGACCCATACTGCTCCTAGATACACTGTTGCTTGCGGAGCATCTGTGTCTGATCTAAAAAACACTATTGCCGCCTTAAATCCAAAAAAATCTCCAGGAGACGATCATATCTCGCCTAAAATGCTAAAAGAATTGCCAAGCATTGCTCTCGTTTTTCTTGCCAAGCTTTTCAGTGCCATTTTGATGCTGGGATATTATCCACAAATCTGGAAAAAGTCGCAGATAATTATGGTAGCTAAACCAGGTAAAGACGCAACCCTGCCGTCATCATATAGACCAATCAGCCTGTTGCCTTGCCTATCAAAACTTTTCGAAAAAGTGCTGCTATCAAAAATTACTCCTTTTCTCCATCAAAATGATATTATTCCTACACATCAATTTGGTTTTCAGGAAAAACACGGCACAATTGAACAAGTAAATCGTATAACAAATGAAATAAGGAAAGCTTTCGAAATGCGAGAGTATTGCTCGGCTGTTTTTCTTGATGTGGCGCAAGCATTTGACAAAGTGTGGTATGATGGCCTCATTCATAAAATTAAAAAATCATTACCTAACACGTTCCACAATATCCTTGAATCCTACTTATCCAACAGGCGATTCACAGTAAAAGTAAATGATTACATAACAGAAGAGTGTCCGATTTCGGCAGGTGTTCCGCAGGGTAGTGTTCTTGGACCAATATTGTACATACTGTTTACCGCAGATATCCCTACAAGTGACGAAGTAATTACGTCAACATTTGCGGATGATACTGCTATACTAAGTCGACATAAATGCCCCATTACAGCCACAAAGGTGTTACAGCAGCATCTTAAACAAATTGAAGAATGGCTAGCGAAATGGCGTATAAAAGTGAATGAAAACAAGTGCAAGCACATAACTTTCACATTAAGGCCAAAAACGTGTCCTACTGTTAAGCTCAACAATGTATCAATACCGCAAGCTGACGAAATTACATACCTCGGAATCCACTTGGACAGGCGCTTAACCTGGAGACGACACATTGCAGCTAAAAAGCTGCAGCTTAAACTCAAATCTGCCAGTTTACATTGGCTTTTAAACAAGAAGTCTGGACTTAGCCTTAGCAACAAAGTCCTCTTATATAATGCAACAATAAAACCGATATGGATGTATGGGATCCAGTTATGGGGCACAGCTTGCGCAACGAATATAGATATAATTCAAAGATTCCAATCGAAAACGCTAAGAGTAATAACGGGCGCACCATGGTACGTGCGTAATGAAAATATTCAAAGAGATCTAAATATACCTACTATCAAGGAAGAAATTGAAATCGCAGCAAAAAAATACTTAATAAAACTGCGTAACCATCCGAACCCTTTGGCTAACACCTTGGCCCATGCAACAAGTCAAACCCGCCTGCGGAGAAGAGACAAAGCAGCCTTCTAAAGAGCAACGTCAAGCCAGCAGCCCATTCCTACTAATGGGCTTTATGTTTTAATTTAGTTTAAGATTTTATTACTTATTGTTAGGCTTCCGAAGTCGAAGTAGATCCAATAAATAAATATTAATGTTTAAAAAAAAAAAAAAAAAAAAATTTATATGAGCGCACTTCTAATATTACTAACAACTATATTAAGAAATTTATATGTGTTTGTATTTTGCATTTATGTACATACGAGTACATGTATGTATGATTGTAACCGAGAAATTCCTCTTTTAGGACGCCTATCTACTCTTCTTCTTCTGGTACTTTATGAGTTCACATTTCTGAGAAACTATGTAATACTTAAAACAATTGAATGCATTGAATGCTGATTTAAGCATTTTCAACATTATTCACTACTATTGCTGTGCAATCTGTTGTTCTTTTTGCTATTATTGTTGTTATTTCTATTGCCACTACCGCTGAATGTGCAATGAATAATTAAGTAAGCTCAAGTAAAACTGTTGTGGTGCACAATTGGCAAAAGCTTATCAGCGACACAACACAAGAGCACCCCGCAATCCACCGCAAACAACGTAGCATACTGCAAAAACAAAAACAAGTGTGACCAAGTAAGCAGAGTAGAGTAATAGACACTGCAGTGTGCCCGTAATTCATTATGCGACGTTGAATGTGTAATTTCTATGAGGAAGCAATGCTTTAGACGTACATATATAAATTTGTTTGTGTGTAAACTTGGAAGCATATTGTTCAATATATACCTATGGTACATATGTATGTATGTGTATTTGCATGTATAGTATGTAAAAGCAAAATGTTTAGACACACGTTATTGATCAAAAAAAATGTTCTGACTGTTCGTCTGAGTCCAAGTTTCTGATCATTATTTGCCATGATAGCACATATAAAGGTGGAGATCTGTTGACAAAATTTTCATAAAAATAATAAATAATACAAATATATATATACCATTATTTATTTTTCATAAATATGGAACTGTGAAAAAACCGATTCTTTGAACAAGCAGAATAATTCCATTACTCAAGTATAGTAAAATATAAATGAATAAATAATACAAAATTTTATATATTTGTTAAGGCTGCATCATAACGATAAATTTCAAGGTATCAATCGATTCACATTAAACAATTTGGAAATACTATCGTGATCAAAAAAAATTTGATGTGGTTTTTGCCTGAAGCGAAATACTGTTAACAGCAATGTTAAATCGTTAACAGATAATGTTAAACATTGAAGTGTGCTGTTAAGCCGGAAAAGCGGCTGTTATTTTTGGTTTAAATCCTTCGGTCCAAACTGTGACTGATGTTTCGATAGAACTTTCTTTTAATAGAGTATAGAAAAAATTAAAATATTTTAAATTTAGTCCATTACACCATTACCAATTCGATAATGCCGGTAGCGACTGTTATAACCAGCAGTTACAGTATTTTTTCTACTAAAAAAAATTTATAATTTTAGCGAAATTACTCAAGAAATCCTATGTTATCTGATTAATTTTTATCACACAAGCGGCCTCATAAGTTATTGGCTTTATGATAAAATATAGTTTTTTCCAGCATTTCTCTTCACAACGTAGTCATAATTTGGTCAAGCCTTTATCAATCTATTAATTTCTTCCAAATAAAATATTTTTTAAGGGCTCTCAAAATACTAAGGGCTCTCATGTCCCCCAAATTTTGAAACGGGAAATAATCGGATAGAGTAGTACCCCACCTTGGTTGTAATTTGGTTTCCGGTGTGGAGTGATAAATCCATGTTTCATCTGCAGTAACGAAAGGCCACAGAAAATTGTAAGGATTGCATCTTTTAGTGCCATCGATCGGACAGTACATCCATTACAAATCACGTAAGTCTGTAAAATTGTTTGTGAGATAAACATTCAACTTAATAGGCTTTCCTCTTCCTCTGCTTCTACCGGTGGATACTGCATCGAAAGCTTTCAAAGCTGAAGTATTCTTATTCATACGAACTATTTCTTGATTCGGTGAACTTTGTCTTAGTTCACTAGCGGACCCACAGGCTTTGCTTCTTTATCCAGCCTGAAGAAAACTGAACTCATGGCGCGGTCGTTGACGCCAGTGATATCATAATCACTTAAAGTAACCTACGAAACTATCTTTTGATACTACAGTTTCAAATTTTCTTCATACAAAAAACTTTTAAAATAACCAAAAATTAAAAGAGAATTTAAAATTATATTTGTTTATTCTAAAACCAGTTTACTGCAAATTTCATAAATTAAAAAAGAAAGACTATGACAATATATCGTATGTTAATAATAATGATATTCGCCAGCACAGCAATGTTATGTTATGTTAATTTTTAGCCCAGCACGAATATATCATATTTCCTGTTATACTCTATGACGAGGTTTGTTACAGCAATATGATAGCAGAGTGATTAGCGATCATTACTGTTGGGCAAATTTATTTTATAATTATATTTTTCCTAAAGTAGAGATTAAACATGCGTAAACGAAAAAATTGGCAGTCCATTGGACATGGCATCAGATAGAAGATGAACTAGTTGGTGTAATAATGCTAACTAGTTGGACGCTACTTAAAAATTAATATCTCCGCAGGCGGTCGTCGATTGCTTACCAATTTTTATTTTGATAGATAATTGCAAACAGTTTATTAGCAAATTTCTATATGTGGCCATTCTGATTTCTTGACCAAATTATTTACAAACGGTGCCAACTAAGTATTTTCTCTGTTAAACATTTCAAAATGCTAAAAGAAACTTGCTGAAGAGAAGAGGAAAAAACAGTTTTCTTTCGTTTAATCACTTTATCTTCATTACATGAAATTTTAGCTGTGAAAATTAAAAGGTGACAGTTGATATCAGACAATACGTGTAGTTGCCATGCAATAAGCTCTAACATACGAGGGGATTATCAAAAGCTCGGTAAGTTAAGCAGAAAAAAAAATTATTTTTGTATTTATTCAATTCATGAATTTCTTAAGCCTATAGATCCACTTCTGAAAGCATACTTCATTTTTTTCAAATCTTTTTAAGCTTATCAAGATCATCATTAACTGCATTAATTATCTCCTCGTTGCTATTAAAGACTTTTCCTTTTAAATTTTTTTTAATTTTAGGAATTAACAGAAATCACGGGGAATATGGTGCTGGACGTATTTCTTCGATCCCAGAGATCGCAATAAAATTACTAGTTAGTTCAGTAGTGTGGGATGGCGCCTTGTCATGATGTAAAAAGTAGCGCCACAGATACTCTTTCTTCCCGTTTTCCAACAAGTTTTTGAAAACTTTTGGTAAGCAGTCTTCGGTGTACCATTCTTTGTTGCAAAGATTTTGCGGGTGGGTTTGCTCTTGTTGGGCTCCATACTATGGACTGCTGATTGGTTACTGGATCGTACTTAGAGAACCAAGATTCGTCACTAGTAACGACTTTACTAAAGTTGTTGGACTGACCATTTTCGAATTTGTGTAGGAAAAATTGTGCATAATGCACTCGAGCGTGTTACCCATCGAACAGATTTCTTCGTGTATTCCAGATGATTACTTAATATTCATAATACAGCCATAACATTCAGCCCAATTCATTAGCAATCATTGCTTGTGCCAATTTTGAGTCTTCATAAATTTTTGGACTTCAGCAGAGCTACAGTGACGTCATCAATGGAAGAGTTTGATATACCTTCTCGAAAGTTCGTCCTCTACTGAAAAATGTCAGGTCTGGAATCTTCGGAACCACTTAGAAATAGTCTTTAAAAACGGTGCAATTGTTCTATATGCAATTTGGCATTCACTGAATATTTATATTAGCTGTAAATTACGCGGAACCCGAAGAGAAGAACATGGAGACTTTCTGTTTTCGTTGGTGGTGGAATTTCGTCTGACCTATCCTCAACTATGTATCATGTGTTTTCTCGTCTTAATTTTAACCGATCGTTCTTAAATTTTAATGGAAGACTAACAAAGTAACTGCAATGGCTTTGGTATTTTTAGATTTAAGAAAAACAAATTGAAAGTCTCCAACTGACTGAACTGTTGTTAATCCCCTCGTATATATGGTATATACAATAGCTGGTCATCAGCAGATACCGGTCTCCGCGGGCAATATATTTTGTGTCGTGTTTGTAAGGCACCACCTCAGTGATTGTATGTGGGGATAAGGGCTAAATGCTGCCTACACCAGCAAATAAGAGCAGAAGTAAGTATGTATATGTATTTGTATTTGCATATGCAAGCTGTAATTAAACTCAATATCACATTTTGTCACTACGACCTTGACGTTGGGCACAAATGCTGATGCAAACAATAAAAAAATAAATGTGCTTATTTTATAGAAAAAAAATTACCTTCAATAATTTATTTCATTAATTCAACAATAAATTAAAAAAGATTTAAAAGTGCTAAAAAGCAAAACATCGGCTTTACTAATTAATCAAAGTATGAATTATTGCGAAATTAAAAAAAAGATCAATTTAAAAAATTTTATTTTTGATTTGCACAGTGCTATTATGGGGTGCAACGAACTCAATACGTATAAATAAAAATACATGCATCGGATTTTATTGTTGAGACAATTTTATTTTCACATTTCACAACCTATTCATAATTGGTTTGATTAAAATTAGTGAAGAATTTGTCTAGTGAATCAAACAACGAATAAAAACATTAATGCGACTTTGGTGCCAAAGGCATTAATCGTGACTGCTGAAAAAAATGCTAGCTTTGATGAAAAAAAACCAATAACCAATTAAATATATATACAATATAAAATTGATGAGTGTCTGACAGAAGCCAGTGATGGTTGATGAGTTGAGGCAACATGTTAAAATCATAAATATTATAGAAAAGTTATTAAAAATAAATTATCTAAAAATTTGAAATAAAAAACTGTAGAAAGTTAATTGCCCAAACAAATTTTTGAAAAAAAAATATAATAAAATAATGAAACAAAAAACAGGAATTCGTATTAGCCTCAAACAAATATATGTATGTATGTATGTACACATGGATATAAAACAAATAACAGCCTGTACAGATATATGAGTAGATTTTCAAGGTTAATTATACTATAATAGTTAGTCTATTTTTGCAATAGATGGCTTTAGCGAATTGTATCTCGCGCTCTATAAGTAGACGTTACTTAACTTAATAGTGTTTGGGCAAAGATGGGCACCAGCAAAGAGAAAATACGCTATATTCTAAAATTTTTCTACGATAAAGACGAAAACCCAAGTCAGGCAGTTAAAATAAATATGTGAATAGTGTTTAATGCTTGAATTAAAACAAAACCGACCAGGACGTGACTGGATCACGTACAGCAACATAAAAACGAAAACGCTCTTGGTCGTAGGGCAATGAGCCGGCACAAGCGGTATCTGCGTGTAAGTCAGTAATGACGGCCAGGAAAGTTTTGTTGTGTGTTCGGTGGGAATGGCAAGGAATCATCCTCCCTCTCGCTGCTTCCCCACGGCCAAACTTTTAATGTTTAACTGTAATGTTAGCAATGCGACCGTTTGAAAAACATAAAAGCCAAGAAGCGCCCTGCTTTGGGCAACATTGAAGGGGAAATGTATTTCAACAGGACAACACCAGGCCACACACATCGATGCTCCAAGAGTTTGATTGGAAAGTTTCTTTGCATCCACCTTATAGTCCGGGCCTTGTACTAAGTTAATATCAACTGTTCCACTTTATGGCGAATGATTTGGCTGTTGAAGAATTGACCTCAAGAGAAGCCTGTGAAATCCATTGTCCCAATTTTTTGCAAATAGATACAAAAGATTCTATGAGGGAGGTATGATGACATTACTTTCAAAATGGCAAAAAGTTATCGAGCAATTCTTTGTTTTATCCTTTTGAAAGTTTGTCCATCATGCAATACTTGGAAAAGAGTTGGACGATGGATACAATAAAAATAAGAAAAATATAACAGAGACAAAAATGAAGTGCCTGTCCTGTCATCCCCTCTTCCACCTACGTTTTTGGCATACGCAGTCGTTGGTACCACGCTGACTCCTGCCCGAGCCATTTACGTTAATCTACATGTGTCGATTTGTTGTGTTCGCTTAGTAAAAGTCTACACCCTCGCGAATCCTCTTAAGTCACTGTGCGAAAAGCCAAATATGAGCAGCACGTTTTACTTTTCTATAAGCCGTTGAGCAGAGAAGAGTTACAAACCTGGCGTTCACAATGAAGCCACCGATCTTGCGTCCTGCGGTAGCTTTCATTTGTTTTGAAATTTAAAACTTAATAGCAAGCAAATTTTACGATGACTAAAAAACGTATTTTGTGCGCGTAAAACCTAAATTGTTTGATATAGAAAATATTTAACTGTCACACATTTCATAATTTCGAATTTTTCATATGCTAATTTCCAGACGGTGAAAATATGCATATGAGAATTCCTAACGAAATTGCAGGCTATGAGCAAAGTCATCCGTAGAGTAGTAGACTTATGTGTAGGTTTGTATAAAATTACAAATGTCTAAAATATTCGTACATACAATAAATAAATAAAGAATAAATAATATATAAAATAAAAAAAAAACAAAATAAAATAAAATAAAAAATAAAAACATAAAACAAAATAAAAGAGAACAAAATAAAATTAAATAAAATAGAATAGAATGAAATTGAAAAAATAAAATTTAATAAAATGTAATAAATAAAATAAAATATAATAAAATAAAATAGAAAAAAAAATAAAATATTATAAAATAAAGTAAAATAAAATAAAATAAAATAAAATAAAGCAAAATAATATGAAATGAAATAAAATAAAATTACATAAAATAAAATTAAGTAAAATTACATTAAATCAAATAAAAAATACAGTGAAATAAAATAAAATAAATTAAAATCAAATATAAATTTATAATAAAACTAAAAAAAAAAATAAAATAAAAATTTGATATAAAATAAAATAACAAAATTAAGTTAAATAAATTAAAATGAAGAAAATGAAAAGAAACAAAGTGAGATAAAATTATATAAAAATGAACCTAAATTAAAATAAATAGTAAATTATAAGAATAAAAATTAAAATAAACTACACGTAATAATATAAAATAACAAATCATAAAACTAAATAAATTAAATCTACATTAAATAAAATAAAATAACCTAAAAATATATATAATGAAATAAAAAGACTATATAAAATAAAATAAAAATAAAAATTAAAATTAAAATAAAATATGAAATAATTTAAACTAAAAAAATTATATATAATAAGTTAAAATGAAGAAAATAAAATACAAACAAAATGAAATATTACGATAATCCAACCTAATATAATATTACAATATATATTCCGACAGCCATCTTGTCATTAAGTTTCTCCAATTTTATCATACCAACTCATAGGTTGCTATAAAATGGATAGAAATCTTAATCAAACTCCCAAATTTATGTGACACTTAATAACCATGACGTTAGCATACCTCTTCCCTCGGTAAAGCATGGTATCTGCTAAGACCGGCCTTCACCAGAAGGGCCAACAGCCGAGAGGCAACCTATACATCAAATCTCAAAAACATGAATCAAACCATAAATATGATTTTGTGGGATAGATTGGTCTCAGAACTCCTTCCCGGAATAATTTAATTTAGGCAAACGGTTACAAGTGTACCAAATTTCGTTTTTTTGTTCTTTTTCTTCGAAAAATTATTTTCTTCATCAAAACCTTAGAATCAATTTTATAATAATTTTAGCCAAATTCACCTATCCGCTCTGTCGTCCCTCGACAGAAAATGTAAACCACTCCACAAATGTATTTCTAACATGAAATAAAGTCTCCTCATAAAAATCCATTAGCCAATGATTTGTAGGTTCCTCCCTTTTTTGGAAAATAAATCAAATCCACAAATTGGAGTAGGAGGTCGACCACCAATCACTTTGATGGCTGCAAAGGGCCAATTACATACATATATACTTTATGCTTTATGAGAGTTGCTGCTGTTCTAGTAACGGCTTGCTACTAAGAAATAGGGAGGTTTGTCGAAGTCCAGGAAAGTGGGTTTTTCGACTGGTTTGGGCCAGAGGTTAGATGTGTTGATTTTGGGAGCATTCCAGGAGGTGGTTAGTGAATAAGGTCTGGTTCAGTGGGAGGGAGTTAAGTCAACTACAATATCTCGAGACTCTCAAGGCAGCTCAAGCTTTTGGTCTGCAACGGGTGATACATGGATTCCGGAAACGCCATGCTCGGGAAGAGAGTTCACGAAGGTATTGAATGGCATCTAAGCCCTGTTGACCGGTCTGTTAAGTGGATCTGGTCTAAATTGCTATATAAAATCGGCCTTGCTAATGTGCATGGGTGGACGTTCCACTTCATATGTGTGTCTGTAGGGATGCTATGCTTCGACCATAACATAACATAACATAACTTAACCTGGTAGCACAGATTTTTTGTGATACAACCGTGGCATAAGGACGTTTCCTGTCACGGTCCTCTAGCTGGTGTTTTGGCTTACTTGTAGCGTCTCGCTATACCCCGCCAAAGTCTCATTTGATAGTTGATCAGTATTCCTCTAAACCACTTATGCCTTATGGATTTTTCTATAGGCGATCATCAAATAAACAATAGTACATAAGCACATATGTACAATAATGTGTTTGCATAAATTTGCGTGTAGATGAACATTGTTTTACTTAAGTGGATAAATAGCACACAGATTTGCTCAAATTACGGTGAAAAAATAGGCAGACTGGCACGCGAACGGGCTTTATGAACGACCTCTAGTGCATACAAAAAAACACACGCGCCTACAAAAATATGTAGTACACCAATCAAAGTAAATAAATAACTAAAAACGTTGATACATACATACATATATATATTAATAACCGTATATAGCGATTGAATAAACAACAAAATGTATAGACAGAACATCAGAAAATTCGCTGACCTGGCAAACGGTTGCAAATTAACGGTTCAAATTCCTATTCTACTAAGCTAAATGTTTTTAGTTTAATGCGGCATACTTCAGGTGACAAAAATTTGATTTCATTATTTTAATTCAATAATTCAATAATTCATTGCACAATTGTTGAGAAGTATTTAATATGTTTAAATAACCAATGAGTGCTATACTTTGCTATTTCATTATGTTTGTCTAACAATATATGTATACATGTACGTATGCCTGAGAATTTGTTTATAAATCACAGCTGGTACAAGCTCGTTAATCAGAATTTTTTATTGCATTTAACACGCCAACTAATTGCCGTTAATAAATTTTATATTAACACTTTTCGCATATTTGTATGTAAATAAATTCTATTTGAAAAGCAATCAATTCTCACTTATAATTGCACAAACAAAAAAAAAACAGAAATTAAAATAAAATATTTATAAACACACGTCGAAATTGAGTAATTTATTATACTTGTAAGCATACTTATTGCTGTGTGCACTCGCTTTGTAGCTCTCGATTGAGTTCAGTCCACACATCAGCAATTGATTGCCTGATTAATTAAATCAATTGCAATCTATGCAAAATAATGAAAATTAAGAATAAAAATTGCATAATACATATGTATATACGAACCTATTTTACTTAATTCTAGAAATATTATTTTTAATTTCATGGTAATTTTTATAAATTTTCGAGTTTTGGTGTAATTTTTCAGAATATTTTCTCTTTTCCAATGTTAGGTTATGTTGAAATATAGTGTCTACCGATAAAACAATATTGGTTCCACTTAGAACAGAATGAGGGCCTTTGGGTATGATGAACTTGCCGCGAATCAAATAATTTTGTATAGCTCAGTAAGATAAATTGACCCGCAATTAAGGGCCCTATCAATGCCTACTTGTGGCCGAGTGTTTATCAGTGCATGATAAAATGAAAAGGGTAATGTGTGTGAGTGCCCTAAGATGATCAGGATCCAAATTTAAAGAAAACAAGAAAGGAGAGACATGGTATATCATTTTAGGATAAAATAAAGGATTTTCCAATAAGAGATGTTATTTTGATTTTCAAAGAAATTTTTCCCTTAAAAGATCGATGGTTTCGTTGCTTGAATGACACGTAACACCATCGTGTTGAAAGTAAACGTTATACAAATCAATACCAATACCGGCCATAAAATTCATGAATCATCTCACGAGAGCGCAATCCATTTATTTTCAAAAAATTAATGTCCAATGTATAGTGAATTTTATTAATTTCGTTGCGTTGTTGAAGCGTGTATCGTTCCATTTTTATTACAGGCTTGGTTTTTACTTGCCAAATGTCAAATAATTACTGCTTCAAAGTGAAATCTACCGGAATAGTAGACTATTCAAAATAACGCCTCTTCTTGGAAAACCCCTAAAATGAACTTTTTCGATCTCGATGATTTTCGGTGTCAATATTTATTTGTGGGTAGTATACCAAATTTCACGCAACCAGATGCTTCTTTGACGGATGTATAGCCCAAAATCTCAATGCCAAAAATCGGTTCACTATACGTAATAGTAGTCTAATCTGACACACAAAATAGGGTTCTTATGTGAGTGTACCAATGTTCAAGGTAGCTTCAAAATCCTTACCGACTACAAGTACACGTATGTCTTCCAAATAGATATTTTGAGCATCACTGAGGGTCCGGAATGGGCAACGGTTTCGAACAGAGGAATTTATTACATTTCCTGTAGATAGCAAAGCGACATTTAAGGCGGTATGAGAACACGGTAAATATCACTTGTGAAAACTAGAGAAAGAGACCCTGGAGCCATTCCAACATTAGGTGTACCACTAAACTACTGAGTGGTTACGTGGATAGCATACAGACCAAACTTAGGAAAAGGGAACTTGGTATTCTTGTGGGATCGGACTTTAGAGCCTACGTAAAGGAGAACGTTATGCTGAAAATGTTCCCTTGCCGGCGCAAAAAGCATAATTGGGATATGTCGTGGTGCACAATCAGTCCATTCTTTGGCTTAGGTGCGTTCACTCGTCCTCTTTCAACCAATCAACCAACATATTTCGACTGGGTATTATAGTTTATTGTGAACAAGAGTTTAAAGCTCCTTTTCTTCACTGATTTTGTTCTGCGGAGGCCACAACACCGAAAAACTGAATGTAAAAAGTATTCATACATTTTGCGTATTCTATTTTTTTTTATTTATTTCACATATATTTTTCATATCCCTCATGCTTAGTTGCTTTCCTGAAGCACTTTTCCTTATTGCATTGATATTTTTTTCTCTCACAAACGTTAGGTTCGGCAATAAATAATAATAATAGTTTGAAATGTTACATTAGCATGTGTTCCAAGCGGCTCGCGACTTCCAGTCTGCTTCAGTCGTCGTACAAGAGTTTCGATGGATGAGCAACTAGCCGTAGTCCACTTCTAAACGATATTATTCAGCGTATAGTTGTTGGGAGAGAAAAAAGCGACTAAAGATATCATCTATAGGCAACTAGTACGCACCTATAAACACGGTTCCCGACACGATGTCGACTCGTGCTGGTTTTAATTTCTACATATTGGCAACAGGAAGCATATGTTCTACAGTTCACGCACTGGTTGTGATAAGAGTTCTTCTGCCGTATATACCATACTTACTCGTATATGTGTAAGTACATATTGACATTAGCACATTTTGAATATCTAATACATGACAAGGTCGTGGGAATATTAAATGTTTGAACAATGGCGTGAAGTGTAGGCGGATTTTGTGGTTTTTGATGTATAATCAACCGAATAATTTACACGAAATAAAATAACAAGCCAGCAATATATATATGTATGTTTATAAGAGTATGTTATATAATATTCGTATATGTACATTTGCTGTTTTCCCAGTGATTTTTGTTTTTGTTTGCTATTAATGCATAAATACACTATACTTGCCATTTGCCATTTGCTGTTGTTATTGTTATTGTGCAGTGAAGCGAATCAATACCGCAGGAAAGATGAAGGCAGGAGTATGGATGGGCAAAGCTGATGAATGTTTGTTGGTTTGTGTTTTATTTCCCGATATTTTTCCACAGAATGGCAGCGCTGATGAAGACACATTCAGAATGTCAAGTGAGGCAAATAGAAAATGTGGTAAATGGAGTGGGAAACGGCAGGAAAATGTAGGTGTTCGGCGTGTGAGCATATAATTAGTGTGTTTGCTTCCTGATTAATCATCAATGTACACAATAGTAAATATGTTTCTACTTCAAAAGGGATGATAACAGTTGCTTTTGCCTTTGATAGCGAATTAGAGCCACTTCGTCAGCTATCAGCGCTAATAAGTATTTATTATTATTCTATTATCAACATTTATATATTATATACCATATTGGCCCTTTGTAGCCACTGTGGCGTTTTTCGATAAAGCTCCTTCTTCTATTTGTAGTTTGTGCGACTTGATGTTTTTCCAACAAATGGAGGGATCTATAACTTATATTACGAGTAAGCCACCTCCGAGCAGCAGATGGATTTTTATAAGAAGAAATGCACGTAACCGAAGGCCTCGACATTCTCTGCGGTGGCGCGACCACAATTGGAACAAGAAAGAAGAGCCGTATTTGAACATGAAGAAGTCTTTATATATTTCATGATCATATAAAATTAAAAAAAAAATTCATGATTAAGCATCTAATTCTTTCAAATCTGAAGAAATCGGTTGTATTGAGCTATGTGATATGGATCCCTGATTTCGCTGACAATGTTTATTTGTCAAATGAATACCAAATTTCCTGTTGTTAGATGCTTTTTGAACGGATTTATGACCCAAGAACTCAAATCTTAAAAAACGATTGTATATATGCTATAGTTGTCCGATCTAGGCAGTTTAGATAGATGATTGTGTAAATATATCTGTAGGCTGAAATATCTCAAAAACTTAGGGACTTGTTTGTCATATTGGCATACACTTTGGTGGGTCTCTGTCTTCTACTTCTGGTACTTACATACTTCGGCCCAATTTAATTAAAGATCATACTCAATATTGTCAAAAGTTCAGCAATATCGGAAAACCGTGAACTTCACCCTTTCAGGTCAGAATGAAGTGCTTTTGAAATGTTGGGTCTTAAAGTCTTTAGCCTTCTATGATTTAATTAAAACTTTTCTTTGATGCCATCAAAGTAATCTGAGACTGAACGAAGTCAAATAGACAAAGCTGTCTCTGCCTTAAGGGGTTAGGGGTAGTCAGAGGCAATAAAAATGAGAATTTTCAGTATTTTTTTTGCTTATAAATAATTTTATTTTACAAAAGTAGTGATATGGTATTATTAAACAATATTTTGACTTGAAGTCACGAAAATTTCAAAAAAAAAAAATTAATTTCCGAAGTTACAGCTGTCTGTGTTAACCCAGTTCCAAAAAAAGGTCCTTGCGGTGACAATCATAAGTCCTTGGAGATTCATCTGAAATCAATCGGATAAAAAAAATTAGTTTTATAAATCAATAATCCTGGGCCTGAACCAAAGATTATTTTTTTTTTCAAAAATTAACAAAATGGCGGCCTCAGGAAATTTTTGTCTAGATTTTTGGGATAAAATCAATAGTTAATTGGTCTTAAAAAATCGAAATTTTTCAAAAAAAAAAAATTTTTCAGGCCCGAGTTTATTATGTATTCTAAAAGCTGTATAAATTTCATTAAAATCAACTGAGCGGTTTTCGAGTTACAGTTGTCAACAGTTCAAAAAACATAGTTTTGAGAAAAACGCGTTTAAAGTTTCTTGCAGCTGCCGCTAGCTACCTGATCCCGAGCGCTTTGAAAGGCCCGAGCTCTCTTTGTTATTTGTCGAATACCTTAAAAACGAATTATCGGATTAACTTGAAGTTTTCAGAGATTATTTTTAAGATATTATACTTAACGAAAATGCAAAAAAAAAAATTTGATTTTTTGAAAATTCTGACTACCCCTAACCCCTTAAGGAGTTCAGCAGCTTTATTTATTTAGTGTTTATGACTTTAAGAAACTTAAGAGAGATTTGCGAAACTTGCATAATTTTTTGTATTTCTTACATTCCTTCGTCCTGAATGCATAATTTGTTGTCAATTATACGTCACTCTCCACTACAAAATAAATACTCGTACATAACTAATACGAGCAGTTTTATAGCTTTCCAAACTACTTAACACCTACTTAATGCTGCGATTGCATTTTATTGCTTCCGTTCATCATCCTCCACGCTTAAATATAGGTATGTATATACCATAGATGGACGTATAAACATATATAGGGTAATCAATTTTGAGACTTCAAAAGTATAGGTCTGAATGTTTTGTTTAGGCAAAAGTCATAAATGCCTGTAAATGGTTCGCTTAACAACCGCATAGTACAAAAAAAGCTAGAACTTTCACAACACGAGTGAATATGTATACTATATATGAGAACTAGCCACCGAGATCGTACGATTTGATACTAATGTACTTTTTTTAGTGGCACTACGCGAAAGACCGTGTTTATTCGGATAAATCTTTAAGTTTTGAGCACTCGAAAGCTAAGATTCGTCAAGTTATGGCTGAGCGACCGCCCAATATGTGTCAAAAAGTGGTCGAAAATTATCTCAAACGGATCGATGTTTACAAAAATTCTCGAGGTAGTGTTTCACACATAATGCCAAGATTCCAATTTTCATGAAAAAAATTATTTTAAATGCATATGATTAATGTTTATTTTCAAACCCGAAAAATGGATTACCCTGTACATATACTCGTTTATTTATATCCAATCAGAGATGCTGTTTATTATTTTGGAGGCTTACTGTGATTTACTACAGCAACGTAAAAAATAATAATAGTTCTGGCATCTCATATTTGTTTTCACTAAATTCGAAGAGACTAGAATTATGTAAGAACTAAGAATAAGTGGAACGTCAAATCGTTTTCAAATCATCCGCATATAGAAAGGTAATTTACCTGTAAGTACCGAGCTAGCGAGCCGTTTAAAGAACCGGTTAAGTATTCAGAAAGAAATGAGAAGACAGAATATTTACTTAAATGTCAAATTAATGATCTATCACACCTCTTCTTGCTATTTATGAAATCAATACCATATGTCCCAATTGCATGCATACTCAAAATGTATGCAGTCTTTTCAACAGCTTGTTCAGTCTATGTATACGTATATTACGAGTATAAGCAATTAGCGTTGAAATCAATTGTCCAACATAAAAATGGCAGGAGTGCTATTCCAAAACTTCTAGCGATCGAAAATCTTTATTGTTGGTTAGCGAAGTTTACAGATTAAGGCAACGAATGGGCTATTTTGAGGAACACATTTGAGGAACGTGCCTACCGCCAAAGTTCGTTACACTTATTATTTCATGTTTAAAACATACTAACTATGCCAAGTAATCTATTGTATTATTTTTGCCATCGATGGTTTTAACGATCTGTATCTCGTGCGATTGGATTACGCTAGATGACATTAGAAAGATAATATTTTGTACTAAAATAGATAATGAGAGATGTGTTCATCACTTAAGTCAGTAGAGTTTGAGCGCAAGTCAAAAATGGGCTCCAGCAAAGAGAAAATACTCTGTGTTCTACAAATTTTCTTCGACTAAGCCGAAAAAGCAAAATAAGCAGCTGAAAAATTCTTTATGGTCCTTAAACTGTAACTCAATCATAAACATACCACATAGGTGCCGCAAAATTTAACTAGTAAAAACCTCATGGACCGAATTTCCATCTGCGAATCGCTGCAGCAAAATCGACCGATTTCTGAAATGGTTGGTAGCTGGTAGGATACTTCAAGCCACGCAAATGAAAACGGTAGCGGTCGAATGGTCGTGAGCCAGTGAGGTCCAGAAAAGTTTTGTTATGTGTTTGGTAAGATTTACAAGATATCAACAAAGCAAGAAAGGAACATTACTAACTGTTCTTCTACGGGCATACTCTAAATTCGGACCTATACCTTCAGCAATTGGACCGTCTGAAGGAAGCAATTGCCCAGATACGCCCAGCTTTGGCCTACAGTATGGTCATCAGAACCACGAAAGGCCTCTTACATCGATAATGACTCACCAGGAGCTGCAAGAGTTTGGTGAGAGGGTTGTTATATGGTACATTCAACTTATAGTCCAGATCTCGCACCAAGCGATTACCATCTGGTGAAGGACAAGAAAGTAATATTTTAAGAAATGAAGTTTGGAATAAAATAAACTATTATGTGATAAAAATGATTTAGAACAAAAAGATTTTACATTTTACAGATTTTGATAAGACACTTTCCACTGCCGTTAAAATTAGGTAAATAAATATTTGCCCTGGAAGTTTTTGAAAAGTGCTGTTATTTTTGCAAAGCAATACAATCCTTTTTCAACAATTCGATAATTTTCTTCAAAAGACTGGCATCCAGGTTAGACCCTTTGATAGTAACTGCTACCTTAAACTCATCTGTATTATCATATTGACGAATATTTGCAAAAGGCTTTCATTCAAATATGCCCTACTAGTTCTCAATGGGATTTAAGTCCGGTCGGCCAATCCATGGTTTCTTTGAAGCAATCTTCAAAATATTGTCTTATTTCATTACTTACATGAACGTGGGTATTATCAGTGTAGGAAATAATAGGCACCTCCCTGTAAGTCCCAACAAACGTAAGGAGACTGTTTTCAGACACTTCAATGTAGTCTCGGTTTTTCATCCGAATCGCTATGATCTGTTATTCGAGCGTAGGTTTTGTTGTAAAATTCACACACATCACTTTCGAACCTTTGTCAAACCAGTTGAGCTCTAGCTGACTTACTATGTATATATGTGTTATTTAATAAGTTTTGGAGGCGCTTGCTTGTACCATAGCAAAAGATGAGGCTTCTACAACAATTTTGATAAATTTAAATGTTTGAGGTAACGCAGGGAGCGCCAAATTGTAGTTTTGACACTTTAATATTCGCAGCTGTGTTCAAGTTAATGCAAAACCTGGTAGGACTTAAACTAAATATGATCCTTTTTTACTGATCTCGATGAGAAAGTGACAATTTTCTCCCGACTACCACTCACCGATTTTTCGCTACTTGAGATATTGCAGGTCCAGATTCGAAATATACCAATATTTTCCCACGCTCTTTATTTGGTAATATTTTGTCTCGGTATTTTGTTTAGAGATCGTTTAGCCCTTGGAATAAAAGCTAACTTTAGACTTCTGTCTTATCATTCCAAAACAATAACAAGACCAGCAAACGAGTTTTATGCAAGAAAAATATAACGATTCTAATTCTGAAGAGCACCTTATAATGCAAAGAAATCAATTGAAAGAAAAAATATCAACACTGCGGGGTTGAATATACGATTAATTACAACTAATTACGTATACGCAGTTTTGGACAAGCATTCTCCTAATTTGTTTGACAACATACATAAATATATCTACAGTTTCGGTATGAAAATAAAAATACAATTTTTGTTTGCTTCTCAATGGTTTTCTTAAAAAAAGTAGTCTTAACAGAAGTTGCCACACCGACGCACCGTGGCTCAAAAGAGCACACTTTGTGACCAAACGTTAATTTTTCAAAGTCCTTAGAAAAATATATTAATCAATTAAGATAGAAGAAACAATGTAACGTTTCCGAAATTTCAATCGGAGGAAATACCGCTAAATTACAAGCCATTCCCAAAATACGTTCTTGCAAAGGGACGGATTTTGCCTGAATTGCAAAGTGTGAAAAAAAAATAAAAAAATGCAAAATTTTGACATTAAATAATTTTTAATGGGTTTCAAGAATTATGGTTTCTACTGTTTTTTTTTTTTTTTTTTTTTGATGAAACTACCGAGTATGGGAACCGCAGGACTATACATACTTCTAAAAATATTTGTTATTCCAAACAATAACAACAACAAAATATTTATTTATATACATATATTCGTATGGAAACCAGAAATGCAGAAAAAAATAGCGAAAGGTCGGTGCCACGCCTACTTTTCCAATAACAAAAAATGCTTGAGATATAGTATGTATATGTATGTATACGAGTATAGGTATATCTAAAAATATTGACTACTTTACGAGTTTTTAATTTTGACAACAAAAAGTGGTCTCATGGACCATAAAGCGATGTTGCTATTAATTTGCACACTTCTGTATGCCTTATATTTATACTCATGTTGTCGGTTAGTTTTGAAATTTTGCGGTTAATTCAACTGCTGCAGTTGTATGGTGTTTATGTAATCAAGAGAAATTATAGGTGTACATATTTGTTGTATGTTAGAATATATGCCAGTGAACCCGGGGAGAAATGTAGGCACTGAATAATTGTTTCAGGGTAATAATTAATAAAAACCGCGTTTCTTAGACGCGAAGATATTATCAGCCGAGCACCTTCTCCAATTTGTGGTATGGGTGTTGACACTTTTCCATCAAAAGAGAGAATCTACAGTTTAAGGGCAGTACACATCTAAAAGTAATTTCCCTCGAATGCTGATTATACACGTATGTTGCATTGGTAACATTTCCTACAGGGTGTTTCCATGGTAGCCTTGTCTGCGTACATGTTGTGTGCATATGTTTTGCATTTTCTAATGCGGTGCACCATTACATCAAGTTTAATTAATGTTTATTTAGCAAATTAACTTTTATTTAAGCGCATCTGCTCACAGCTAACACCAGCGGCTATGTGATTTAGCTCGAAAACACATAGTCGGATCAATACACTTATGGTACATACATATAAAAGTTTGCGTGATAAAATTTCCACTTGTCACATCACATTTTCATTAAGTTGGTGTGAATATAATTAATATGTGCGTTAAAGTTTAAACAAATAAAATAGTGTTAATGGGAAATGCATTTGCATTTTGTTAATTTAAGTGAGGGGAATTAAAGTTTACTCATTACGATGATTACTAAAAGCACAAGATCAATTAAAATCTTTCACAATTTATATTTTAAGGTGTTTACCTATTCATTTAAGACTTTAATTGGTTTTTATTCTCCTTAACCTCTCTGTGCGAGTCGATATTATTTAGTACACTTTATGAAGCGAAAGATTACTTCGGAGTAGTTCCAGTGAAACTTATTCTCTTTTCGACGTAACGCTCACGTTTTCAGCGTACGCGACGTGGGTACAGGAGCAGGAATTAACTGCATACCCAGAAACGCAACTCCACCCTATACAACCCTTATCAACGTGCCTTTAAAACTGATCGATTCACCATGCACTACATATTTACCATGCGTTAAGTCCTGGAAAACAAGCGTTAGAAAAGAATCGATCACCATCTCTTCATGAATTTTAAAGTAGCCCACGGAAACGAACATTGAATAATACTGATTAAAGCTCGCTCAGAATTCAGAAGGACCTCTCAAAGCCGGAGAAAAGGTTCAGCCTTTCAAAAATATATATATTCCGATGATATTAGCTTCAAAATCACGGTTAATGGTCATAATTTTCAAGTCCTAGAGACTTTTGTCTATTTGAGAACCAGCATAAACATCGAAAAGTATTTAAGTCTGGACTGAGTAGACAATTGACAACTAAAGTCCCCTCTCTCGATAAACAAAAACCTAACTCTATAAGTCACTCATCACTCAAGTTCTGCTGTATGCAAAAGCGAGAATGACGATCACATCAGATTAGATGGCGTAAGAAGTTTTCAGAGAAAGATTTTGCGGACGATTTATGGTTTTTACGACATTGGTAATGGTAAATACCGTATACGGTTGAACGATGAGCTGCACGAATTATACGAAAATCTTCGCTTTAGTAACCGGCGCTGGAAGTAGTGGTAAAGGGAAACCTTCACTCTGTTTAAAGATGGCTTGATATTTCGAATTGACACCAATTTGACAAAATTAGAAACGACAGGCGGCTATAATCGCGTAAAAAATTTGGAAAAGAAAACAAAAAATATTTATGAAATCTTCCACCTAAAAACTTCCAAAATTGTTTTAAGGCTTCATTAACCAATTTAACGAATAAGAAAAATCCAAACGATTCTCTTACTGTACAAAAATTTAATGAGATATCGAACTTTAGAAGATTACTATATAACTCAACCTTTAGTGCAAATATTAAAGAAGAGAAGGAAAGAAGAGGATGAGAATCTGTTTCCGGAAGGAAATTTCTGAAACAAATAAAATATATTTTCGTATACAGAAACGAGTTCTAGATATAGCTCAAAAATTGAAAAATCAAAACAAAGCATTATTCACTCTACTATAAGTATATATATGCATGTACATATGCATATGAGTATGTCTACATTAATTTTATTTAAAAAGAAGGTGCACAAATTTATTGCATATGCATTCTCCTACAGGCCAACAAATAGCCCATTGTTCATGTTTATGTGTATGTGTGCAATTACACGATACACTGAATATACCAATAATAGTCCATTTAAAGGCAATTAAACAATAAATATTTGATGTAGTATGGTCATGAAGAGAATTTAATAAACTCAAATTCCTTTATGAACCAATATATAGCGTGCGAGTGAGCAATTGTGGCAACGCTTATATGCTCACAACCGTACATACACATATAACATAGGTCCATATATGTATGTTCTACAATGCAATAATAAACTGTTCCCAGCAGTGCTTTTTCTAGACAGTTTACTGAGATTTGTACGGTGAAAGTGCAGTAATCCGAAAAAATACTAAACTGATACTAGTTACTATTATTAAATTTAAAATTAATTTATTTTTTTTTTCATTTTTAATGTGACCAAGAAAACAGTAAAAAAATTTTGGCAGTAAAGTTACTCATGGTATTATTTAAGTTAATACTACCTTTTCTGTAAACATTAATGTTTATGCATGATGTAATAAAATTGCCCCCATATACGTAGTAAAGTGTTGGCAACCCTAAAAGAAAAAACAAATCGTGAGCTGATAGTTTGGGTGTACTAAAAATGGAGGTTACAGAATGGAAAAATGTGTCTTTATTATTGAACACTATTTAAAAAATAATGTAAGCTTGTAAGCATTGTAGAGGTTTACAAGTATGGAAAGCGCCATTTTGTTTGTTTACCTTCGAAAACAGCTGAGATGAATGAAATTTTTCCAGATTTTTTTTTATTTGGAAAGAAAGGCTAAACAATTATAATGTTTTGATATCTTATTAGTTCCATATTTAAATAGAAAAGAATTTAATTTACATCGAATTAACATTCCGCGGCTTGCAGCACAAAGGGTGCAAAATAGAATCTGCAACAAAACAAAAAGATTTTTGTTTATCTACATGAGAATAGCTAGAGAATAACGAACGGATTTTAAAAAATATTGATTTTTGTGAAATTTGGAAGTATTTGAGAAAAAAACTCCTTTTCGACCAAAAAAAACGGCACCTAATTTTTATAACTATTGTATAAATTAGGTTATCTAAAATTTCGTACGTCATTCTCTTTGAAATAATATTAAAAAGGTCTAAGAAAATAGCCAATTGAAAATATGGAACATTTTTGAGTTATGCTGCGAGCCAACTTCAAAGTTTTCAGACATACAAAATATATGTATATCGGAGCGCCGCGGTGCGCTCGGTCCCAAGAATATTTTTTAGCCAATAAAACAAAAAATTTTTTTTATGCATCTATAATGGCCTTGCTTCTTAAATAATTTATATTGACATAAGAAAGGTAAAAATAAAATCAATCAAAATAATATAAAACTAAAATAGCATAAAATAAAATAGAAAAAAGAAAAAATTCAATTATTATAGAATGTAAAAAATATTAAAACAAAATAAAAAAGAAAATGAGTCAATAAAACATAAGAAAATAAAATTTATTCAGAGAAAAAAAATATCAAAATAGAAAAATATGTAAAATATATATAGTTTAAAAAAATTTAAAAAAACACGCTTTTAAAGAATATTAAACTAAAAAGTTGAAAATAATTTTGAAAATAAACTTAAGACAATAATTTCCAAAAAATATATGGTCTGAAACAGTTCCATAAAAACTTAAACCCATAAACTGGTTCATTTTGAACTATAATAATACTAATATATTTTTCTGACCGAAATCTAGCAATCGCCATTTTATGGAAAAGACATGGTTCAAGCAAGTTAAACTTATTTGGTCTACTATTTAGTTATAAAGTACTGTTTAACCACTTCATATCACTACAGGTTATACTGTGAAACCACAGATAAACATTTACAAATCAACATATATAAAACCAAATAAATATACCCAATAAACACAGAATTTTCAAATGATATCTTGGTTTATTTCATTACTGGTAATTGAAAATGGAATTTTAATATTGCAAATGAAATGTGTCGACAAGCAAACAAAAAAATGGGGGAGGGGGAAAGAGGGAGAGTGAACAAGTGGGAGAAAGATGAAAATAAACTACTTTCGATTATGGGTGTATGTGTGTGTATTATATTTACGAGTATATTTGTTAGCTTGAATGTTTTGTGCTATATATCTCCCTTTATACCTATACGTATGTATGATTGTTCAATTTGCCTTTGTTGTTGGCCGGTTTTAATTGCAACATGCAATGCTTCATTAAACATAATGCCTGAAAGTAATCTTAAGCTTTTTATTGCATTTTTCATTTGAAATTTTACAGCATGCATGTGTGCTGGCTTTCACTTCATGCATGTTGTTGTTACACGTGTCAGCAGCATTAAATGAACAGTCAGAATATATGTAGATATGTACGAGTAAGTACGCAGCTGCAGCCATAGTATCTAATTGAGCAAACAAAAAAGCAAAAAAAAAAAACAAATATGTGTAAAGACATCAGCAACATGAGTGCAATTCCGAGCGGCTTGAATAACTTTAAGTACTTACATACACACACACTTGCAGATCAATTTTCTAAATAGTACTAGAATATAACTGGCTAAAATGGGACTAGTAAGAATTGTAGCCACAGACGTACTGCTCCCCTTAGTATGTAGAAATTAGTCTGTTTGTCTCTTCGTGGGGCACATCCTTCATGCATTGACTCAGGCGAAAGTAACCTTCATCCCGAACGCCGGAAAAACAAGTCATAAAATTCAAAATATTTTCGGCCAATAAGCCTTAGATCTTTCCAATTTGAAATCGGAAAGTATGTTCGAATTTTATATAGGCAAATCTGTAGACACCGCTCTGCATAATATTGTCACAAGGTTTGAGAGAGATCTTGCCCTCAAAAAGAACACACAGCGATAGTTATGTCTGCAATTTATCCTAGGAAACAGAGCAAAGAGGCAACCCACAGGTTTCTTTCTTTGGTGCGGCACAGTCAACTCGCTAAAAAAACAAGGGATGCGATCCAATGGCATACGCTGACTACATTGCTCTCACAACAACTGAAAAAAAACCTCCAGGTCCTAAGTGATCTGATCCAAAATGTCCTATACAAAAAGAGTAGCAGTTTCAATAGGTGCTTTCTGGATGTAAATTCTTCAAAGACCTCTTCACTAGAAGGTATAAACCATGTGCTTTTAAGCCGTTCTTATCTCAAGCACATCGAGAGCGCTATTTCTACTGAAGTTAAATATATGTTTGGCACTTTATAACCGCTGAAGCGATTTTTGGCCGAATTCCTCTTCCAATTTGTGGTATGCGTGTTGATATTTTTCCCACAAATGGCGGAATCTATAATTTATGCTGAGGCAATTTTATTTCATGTCAAAAATACACTCGGATGGCTTGACATTCCCTGTCGAAGGGTGGCCGCAATTAGAAAAATGAGTTTTCTATAATTTGAAGGTTCGAACCATGACATTCAGAACATTGGTTAAGTACCTAGTCATAATCTTAGATAGTAAACTCACACGGTAGAAATGTCCGCACTATACGCCAGCAAAGTGGCGATCAGTAAAATATGGGGACTAAGACCACATATTGTACCATATACCGACCATAATAAGACCCATATTATTCTACGGAGTCACTGTCTGATGGTCATTACTAGACAAATCTACTCCTAGGAACAAGCAAGGCGTACAAAGTCATTACAGTAGCGCTCCCTTTAAGTCCTGCAAAAGCTTATAAAATTCTGCTTAATCTTCTATAACAGACCTCTACGGTAACTTCGCGCGAGCTGTAATGCCTTATGACTAAATGCAACTCAACCATAGAGAAACCGCTTAGAACACGTCCGAATATTAAACAAAACACCATTTTTGGAAGATGTGGAATAATCACTTCCGTTGTAGGGTTTGACAAAACTTTCCCAACAAAGATTTGAGAGAGGAATGAATGAAATAATATAATAGTTCCGGATTAAAGATCCTTAGACATCTCCACCAACGGATCTACAATTGATTGCAAAGTAGGTTATGGAATTCACGCTGAACATCTTGCTATTGAAATAGGTAAGAGACCATCTGGCCACAGGAGAGTCTGTCAAGTGGAACTAGCCGCATCACGGAAGTTGCTTCACGGTTGTTCAACTCTATTAAGGTAACCCAATCTATTACAATATATTCTGACAACCAGGCTGTTGATATTTAGTTTCTCTAATGCAAGCAAGCAAGAAATATTGAAAAAACTTTCGACTGTATGCGAAACGTTCATGGTTTGTGTGCCTTGTCATAGGGACATTCCAGGGAACTGCAAGGCCGACGAGCTGGCTAGAAAGGGATTAGTCTTCACTATGCAGATGACGTGGGTATATCTCCTTCCTCGGCAAAGTAACTTTTAAAACTATCACTCACCATCAACAAATGGCAGATTGAAATCGCTTGCAATGTGTCCACATAAATTTGGCCATTGAGTGAATAGAATTAAGTTTTTACTCGTTCTAAAGAAGACCTAACAATCAGCATGATAGCCGTATACTGTCTTATGTGGACACATGTTAGAAAAATGGACAGCTTCTCAAACGACTTTTGCCAAAACTACAGGGCTATTGATAAGCAGTAATCGGTAGAAAATTGCTTATGCCACTACTCAATCCTCTTTGCGGTACGTTATCGTTTTCTCGATGAATACAACTTCCATTGCCTTGCATCTGTAGGCATCATTAATCTAATGAACTTCTTCTTGAACTAACTGACTAACTTTGAAATTTGGCACTACACATTCTTATTTTCAAACAGATAGGCAGATGAGTACGGCTAATCTACTCATATCATATCAGTTTAAATTTAATTTCATCTTCATAAAATGTATAAAGAGTAAACGGCTGAACACCAAGAGAACCCAAAGTCACAATAAAATAAACTAAAAAAAATATGAGGAACGGCTGATAAGTTCGCGACCAAAAGTACTTAATAAAACAAATGTGTAGTTTTATTTATTTATTTATTTTTTCAATATAATCCCTCAAGTGAAGTAAACTTTTCAAATTGTAAATACATAGCCTTTATACCAGTGAAAAAAAATATTCTTTAGATTTCTCTTCAAAATTTTTTTCTACGGCGGCTTTCATCTCACTGTCGTCTGAAAATCTTTGTCCCCGTAACCACTTTTTTGGCAAGTAATCAATTAATAACATTTCCACGCTATTTTTTTGGTGGCCTATCCCTTTTTTTACCAAAGAGCTTCGACTCCTGTTTGGACTCAGGATCATACCGACGAATCCAAATTTCATCAACTGTTACAATGCGGTTACGAATTTTATTCAAATTGGCACAACTCCAAAAAATCTTTACAACTCTTCAATCGTCGCTGCTTGTCGAGCGGTGTGAGCATTCGCTGTATCCAACGCGCACTATTTTTTCTTATTCAACTGTTCATGCGAAATTCCTCCAGCTCGTTCTTTACTAATCTGTAATCCTTCTGATATCTGCCACAATTTAATTCTCCGCTCAGCCAATGCTAGTTTTTCGACTCTCTGAACATTTTTTTCGATCACGACCGTCACTGGACGGGTGCCCTTCTCAAGGGTCTCTCTTTCTTGTTGAAGCAGTAGAGCCCTGTAGAACCGATGACATTTCTTTAAAAATTTCTTTCCATATACTTCCTTTTTTTCAAGGAATTTAATCACAGCGCGGTAGTCCAAAATGCGAGACTTTCCAGTTTCCATTGACATAGTGTAGTGTTGTTGCTTGTTCCAATAAAGAAATGTTAATGAAAGTAATAAAAAAAAGTTGTGTTATTTATACTAATAATGAGTTCCGTAATTGGTATTATCAGTAACGAGATGCTGTGTCACCTCTAACTACCTTAGGTAGCGAATTTATCGCACCCCCCTCGTGTTTCTAATTTCACTCATCCATCAACTGCAATATCTTCTAGTATGAAAAATATGTGAAATTTCCGAGTAACATTAATCTGTAAGCAAGTTATTTATCTACACGTACATATTGTATCTGCAACACTTTGTCGACTGTAATAAATTATGTACTCGTATGTACATATGTATGAGTATAAATATAATATGTATTTGAAATTTTATACCTATGGTACACTCTGGCTCAATAAATCTGGCATAATAATGCATAGTTGTGAGTCAATATTCTCAAATACGTAGCAACTCAAATTATGAGTGTCGCGTCAATTTACGAATATCAAAAAGAAATTTAATAGAAATTTTTGTCAAAAATGTAAATTTTTTTATTATTTTAAACAAATTGGTTTTGAAGATAAATGATAGATTGATAAAGCTATCAAGAAAATATTCTATTTGACCACTCTAGTCCTTCATGATATAATATTATTATTCACCCTAATCTATTTATCAATTCTATCCTTATTACAGCTTTAGAATAAGGTTTTAGATTGACAATGTAACGATTTTCATTATACAAATTAATCCTCTACACCTAATTAATATTAAATCCCACTGCCGGGCTTCCGCTTACAATGTATACGTGTACTCACGCTTAACATGTATGTATGTATATATCCTTGTATAATTGTGCCAATATTCCTAGTACCAGAGTAGATATTTGCTGCTATTATTGACCATTTCGATTAGTTGTCTAAGTACCTTAATAAGGACACATACAATATATGTACATACATACATATGTATATATAATATGTGATACAGTAAGTGCTTAAGTGCACAATGTATGGTATGTATGTATGTAAATTTGTATATGAAAGTAACTGTTTTATGTTAGTTTGTTTCATAAGGGCAAACACGTGCCAATATTAGCACTATTTAATTTAACTCATACATTCGCACCTCATAACCTGTAGTGAGTTATAAAACCTGTCATAAAAGTTATTAGTTCATTAAGAGCTTCTTCCGAACTAGTCTAGATATTATCTAGAAGAATGCTCTAATTTTATAAGTTTTCTAATTTCTTCGTAAATAATATTCAACATTTAAAAACTAAAATAATATTGAGTAAAAGTTTAAGCAAGTAAGGTGTAAAAAGTACAGAAAAGTAAGAATGAACGCATATTTATATTTTATATTGACGATGCAGCGAATTCATAATTACGATGCAAGAGAAAAATTTTATCAACTGTCACTTAATCTATATATAGGTAAACGAGGTGCGAGGTTCCCTACTTTGTAAATAAAAAAAACCACTTTGAAAATTCAAATTTAGTGGGAAATGTTTATTATCAGTCGAAAGAAATTTCTTTGGCATTTATTTTTTGAAGATTGTCTCTTTCAAATGTTGGCCGCTGCTATGTGTCAAATGGTCCAGCCGTTGATCCAATGCAATTATCGATGACTTGACCGAGCATTTCGACTGGTAACTGGCGGATGACACGCGTAATGTTTTGCTCCGATGCCTGAATCGAAGCGGGATTATCCAGATTGACTTTAGACTTTACATATCCCCACACGAAAATGTCTTACCGCGTCACAACAAACGATCTTGGTGGCCAATTGACCGGCCCAAAACTGAAATTATATGCTCACCAAAGTGTAATTTCAATAAATTTATTGATTGATGCGATGTCTTATTTCAGGCATCAAATAGTCGCCGACAACGGTGGACATAGACGGTTACGTTCTCACCGACATTATTTTCGAAGAAATATGGACCAATGATTCCCCCGTCATCAAACCACACCAAACTGTTGTTTTTCTGAATAAAATGGCAGCTCTTGAGTCTCTTCAGGTTGGACTTCGTCCCAAATACGGTAATTTAGCTTGTTAACATATCAATTGAGCCAATAAAATTTGGCTCGAAAACGTCAGATATACTTGGAACTTTTCAAGAGCCCATAGAGCGAAGCGATGTCGCTTGGGAAAATCGAGCGGCTTCAGTTCTTGCACAAGCTCTATTTTGAACGCTTTCATTTTAAGATCTCGACATAAAAAGCGCCAAGTCGTTCCAGCCGTGAGCTCGGGTTGGTGTGAACGGCGCCGAATCGACTCTCCACGGTCTTCGTGCACACTCTCACTTCACTGCGTGCTGGATGTGGTCTATTCGGTCGAATATTATCCAATAATGAATGGTGGGTCTCAAGATGGGTGATGGTGTTGTGAATGGTACATGCAGTAGGCCGGTTATGTTGACCATAAGTGGAGCGAATCATGCGAAACACATTCTTTACGGAACGTGAATTTTCGTAATAAATTTGAACGATTTGTAAACGTTGTTCAGGCATAAGTCTTTCCATGATGAAATGCCAAACAATACTGGCTATTAAAAAAGTACTTGGATCACCCGTTAAAAGTTTTGGATGTTGGTCGGACAAGGACTCGAACTCAATGCTCTCTATTATCGTGGCCACCATTTAATTTAGTTAATTTTATTTAATATACTATTACAATATATGTATATTTCAAAACCAAATTAAGTTATGCCCAAATTTTTTTTATTGTTACAAAATATTTACGAATCAGCAATATTTTTTCCATTTTCTACTGGTATAAAACAAGTATACTGGGGCGTTAAATATGACAATTGTATGGTTGAATTTGATGATATTGAAAATAAAACTAAACTAAAAATACCAAAAGAGAAGTTTGAACTAGTTTCTAACTGGTTAATTTGAATGCAAGACATACACGTATATAGAGGCATTTATATCTACCGACTACTACAAACATCGAAAGGCATACTTCAATTTCAACTGATGTGTGCATAACAAATCACAGTGCCATGGCATTGTGCTCTTTACAGGTCGCCGTCGTCGGCATTGTCGTTATCATGCCAAAGTTGAAAGGGCTCAATATGATTGATTGAGCCATGAGCCGAATGACTGGCTGCTGAGTGCTGCCAGCTGCTGCTGAGCATCGAACGTTGTGCCTCTCATTGCCAATTTAGCCAGTCAGGCGACTAACTGAACCAGCTGACTGAACTAAAAGCAATGCCAGCTAGCAATCCGTTACTGCTTATGAGTACTTTATTACCTTACCAACACTTCTAACAAATACACATACCATATGTATATATACATCTAATAAGTATGTAATAACAAGCAGTTAGAGATATCCTTACCACATCAAAAAAAAAAGTCGAAGGTGTGCTTTGGCTCGAGATGTCGAAATTGGCTTTTGAGGAGACTGTTGAGATGTACATCCATATGTGCGTATTTATGTACATATATGCTCGTACATACATATATGTAGAAATGTACGTGTGAGTGGAAGCTTTCCTCTCGACTCGTTGCTCGTGTCGGTGATGATTGTAGGCAAATGAGCAATTTATATTTGACAAATGACAAGCGACAATCAGGCGGAGTTGATGAAATGTGTTGGCGTAAATATTTATGTGCCTCAGTACGTATTTACATAAACATTGCTGG
Source organism: Ceratitis rosa (assembly GCA_037013455.1). Taxonomy (NCBI): domain Eukaryota; kingdom Metazoa; phylum Arthropoda; class Insecta; order Diptera; family Tephritidae; genus Ceratitis; species Ceratitis rosa. The sequence continues at coordinate 2,557,522 of JAWMAG010000020.1, read as the reverse complement.
AAAAATTTTCTAAGGCGATGCGTTGGAAAATAAAAAATAAATGAGAATTTTAACTTTCTCGTATCCATACAAAGTTCTAAATAGCAGTTATCTTATCGCTAGGAAAGAATTTATTTTCCATTTTTTAGTTGTATAAATTATAGTGGGGAAAAAAATTTTTTTTTATTGTTTTAAAATCATAATAAATTTTGAATCTTTTAGAAAATAAGAAAAAAATTAAAACAGAAATATTTTATTACTTTAAAGGAGCAAATCATCTCCTTTCATGTATATATCCAGATCTATCTCGTAGGCGGCTTTTACGATTTCGAACTATTTAGCGTTCTACCGTAACATACATGCGCTGAAACCGGGTTTCTCGAACCGGTCAACTTTACTATCAGCTCGGCTCGGCTATTTTTGCATTCAGCTACAAGAGTATACATCAGCTTTGCGCTCTGCTCGGCTCGGTTCGGCACGGCTCGGCCTTCAACGCACACTCTGCTAGAAGCCTGAGGTGTTATCTAAGAGATTGGTCGCGCAGGACTCCCACGTAATTGACCAATAATATACCATTGTACAGAAAAATGCTTACCTGACATAAACAAATTCAAAAATTACTGCAGGAACTAAGGACATACTGAAAAGCAATCGGTTATTCAGTTGAACTACTGATAGTCTGGGAATTCTCCAATTTGCGATGATCCAAATATCCACATAACAGAAAAAATATTTATTTTTACTTCATCGTAATGTGAGAGCTTCTCTGGATACATCTCGACGGCTACTTTAAAGCCATTTCTGAAATCAGGATGAAAACAACTACAATTAAAGTCTTAGTGTTCATTACTCAAACCCGACCAGACGGATGGGCCATGAATATAATTCCATGAAAGTGAAATTATTATTTTACATATGTTTCAAGTAGCTCACGGCATTCGGTTTGACCGAGTGTCTTCAGGGCTTGTGATACACCACATAAAGAATTATGCTGAAATTGTGGAAAATACAACATACTAAGCATGTTAGATCTCCTTTTTGATGACGATTACTTCAAACGAGAATTGAGTTCATATACCTAACTGGCCGGTCTCTTGATTGGGAAGGTAATGGAGAATCAAAGCATGAATTTTAAAAATTCGCACCCACACTCATATGAAAGACAGGGAGATTTGTCTAAAGATACTTACTATAAGCGCCTTAAAGGCGATGTTAAAATCGTGGTTGGCGATTTAAAAACCAAAAAGTTGTAACAGTCGTTAAATTCAGCTTCCACGATGAAATATCTCCAAATGGGCTTGGGCTCATCAATTTCGCCGGTGCCCATAATTTGTTCGTCTGAACTACCAGATTTCGGCATAAGAGATTGTCTACGAATCCAAGAAGACTTAACCAAATCTATTATGTTGTGATGAAGAAGGAGTAGATGTGCACACACTACGAAGTCTATCTTGTCGCAACCGAGATGCGGCTTAGAACGCCCCTAAACAAACACAATGAAGATTTGACATCGAAAAGTTTTTCTGCTCACCTGCACTCCTGCTCTCTGAGAGTATTCCTAAACAGTTTTGAATAGAGGGAATGAAAGACGCTATTTCTATTTTCCTACGCACAACTGTCAATTCGTTTCGGAAAGGTCTCTATGATGAGAATCATCGTACTGCAGTGAGGAGAAAAAAAGATTGCCTACCAGGTAACGAAGCTATCGACAGCAAAGCTCATTGCGTGGAAGAGACGCCAAAAATTTACAATTATGAATAAAATCATACCTCGAAGTTAAGTAAGTATGTTTAAGAAGCATGAAAAGTACCCATGTGTGAGAAGAGGAAAGTCGATTTAAAGGAAACACCAAATTCCTTTGAAATAGTTTTAATTTCCAAGCTTAGTTTAAAGTCAGGCATTTATGAAAATGGATCGCTTAACAACCGCGCAAAGCGGTTACAACAGACTAAGACCAACATTCATATCAGCAACATTGTATTGGATGAGTGCATAAGTTCGTGCCCGATTCCGCTGGATGCCGTACGAATCGTTTGAGAGTGGCGCTCGTGAAAGAAATATATACATATTATATATGGTTGGAATGGTGACAGTCCGAACTGTAAATCAAGCATAAAATAACTTCATTTTGATTTGAGTTGCTTATTGAAAAGACGCATGGAAGATGAACAACGAAAAAGATTATATGCGTCATATTATGTTATACGAATTCCGCAAAGGAAAAACAGTGGGCGCTGCAACTAAAGATATTCGCGAAGTTTATTTGGACCGTGCTCCAGCACTCCGCACAGTAAAGAAATGGTTCGCGAAATTTCGTTCTGGAGATTTTAACCTCGAAGATCAACCTCGCAGTGGACGGCCTTCTGAGCTTGATGACGATGTTCTAAGGACTTTAGTTGCGAATAACTCACGTATTTCGACTAAAGAGGTTGCCAGTGAATTGAACGTCAACAAATCAACTGTGTTTCGTCGTTTAAAAAAGGTTGGGCACACTTTGAAGCTCGATACATGGGTGCCACATCAGTTGAGTGAAAAGAACAAAGTGGACCGTATGTCAACAGCAATTTCTTTGCTTCGACGGATCAAAAACGAACCTTTTTTGGATCGGCTCGTGACTGGTGATGAAAAATGGGTCTGGTACAACAATGTTCAACGCAAAAGAACATGGAAACAGGCACACGAAGGGGCGGAACCGATGTCGAAAGGTGGATTGCATCCGATGAAGGTACTGCTGTGCATTTGGTGGGATATCCGAGGCGTGATCTATTTTGAGCTCTTGCCAGCTGAAGAAACGATCACTGCCAACAAGTATTGTCAGCAATTGGTCGAATTGAAGAAAGCAATTGATGAAAAACGTCCGATTTTGGCCAATCGCAAAGGAGTTCTTTTCCATCATGACAACGCCAGGCCACATGTTGCAAAACCGACCCTGGCCAAACTGAAGGAGATGAATTGGGAAATCATGCCGCATCCCCCATATTCACCCGACATTGCACCTTCTGATTATCATTTGTTTCGATCGCTGCAGTACAATTTGAATGGAAAAAAATTTAAAAATGTGGAAGACGTCAAAAACCACCTTGACACCTTTTTCAACGAGAAACCGCGCGATTTCTATGAATCAGGCATCCGTAAATTGGTTGAACGTTGGGAGTGGATTGCCGAACATGATGGCGAATACATAATTGATTAATAAAAGCGCTTTCATCAAAAAATTTCAATTTTAGTTTGCACTTGAAATCGGGCACGAACTTATGCACTCATCCAATATCTTGCGGAAGGTTGGAATGGACGATAAAATCTCCAGTGTTAGATGGTATCTCCTCCCGCTGAACTACAGAGGGATGAGCTTATCTCATCCCCTCATCTATATATAAATTATAAAGCCTATCTGCGTGAGGGATATGTATAACACGCTAAAATATTATCTTTTGCAGAAGGACCGAAGGAGCTGGACTACACCACCTCCATTCAATCATATTTTTTCCACGACAATCCCAAACAAAAATGAGTGAGCTAACACCAACGCCCTCGATCAGGAATCCATGGGCTGCGGAATCTACTCTCCACTGCTCTCAATAAATATGAGCATCAGACTACCAGACCACTACAGCGTCTTCCAAGCAGAACTCTTTACAATCATGGAAATCGCCACGGCAAGGCATTTGGCATGCTAAAACTGGCTTTTGTCAAAACACCAGACTCAACATGGCGAAAAAAATCAAAGAATCTCATTCTTCTAGATCGATTCTCCTTCAACTTTATGACGGGCATAACAAAATCCCACTGTTCAATGGAGCTTCACGGGAAAAGAATGGACTACCACTTTAATAATTTTTGCCGCAGCTGCAGGAACAATGAAGAGGAGGAGTCTATTGAGCACTACCTCTGTCACTGCCCAGCCCTGACATCTGCACGACACAAATTTCTCGAAAAACACTTCTTCGACGCTGCAGTACCTAGCTTCAGTGGAAATTGGAAATCTAATTCGGGGCGTTATGGTCATATGATAGCCGACTTTGTCGGGACTGCAATTGAAGAACACGACTTGGACAATAAATCGTTTCAACAAGGTGGTGTCACATGCCACACAACACGACCGAAATTGGCTTTATTGCGGCGGCTACATCCAGACATTTATGCGTCATATTGTAAAACCTGAAAGCTTATTTGTGGGCGTCACCAACATAGGTAAGAACAATGACGCCACAAACTATTTCGGGAAGTGGCTACTTTGTTAGATAAAAGAAGTCGAAGTTCCAACAATGTGCACCTCAAATACACTAAAATATAAAGTTCTCGTTTTTGGTATTTTCTTCTGAATAATTTTTAAAATAACCTCATTCAATGCTGGACTCTTGCTATAGTTTAGAGTTGCTGCCGAGTATCCTTAAACAATAAAAAAATTGTACTTAAACTTGATCTATTTATGACAAAAAAGCGGCGCACTCGGTAAAAGGGCTCGAAATTTCAATAAAATCAATAACCTACACATTTAAGGGGGAGACTCATGTAAAATTTTCAAAAAATCGATTTTTTTTTTTTTTTTCGATATTCTGAAAGTATACTATGTTGAGCGTGTACTGACGAGCCGGAAAAAAAATCTGGAATATTTACAAAGTTATAGCTAATACAGTGGAGCGGGCCGTACTGAACTGTACTGTGTACTGAAACTTTAAACGCGATTATCTCGAAACTACTTTTTGAAAAACTGCTCGTGTTGTAGCTCAAAAAATTATTGAACGATTTGTTTGAAATTTGATGAGGCTTTTCTCTATATTACTACCGGAAGGATAAACCTAAAACTTCAGGTATTTTTGATTGATTATTTATTTTTTTGGGGTCAAAAAAATAGCTCAAAATCGTAACTTTTTTTTAAGGCTGATTTTATATTGGATTTTATCCTTTTCTTTTTAATTTTATAGGTTTATCCTTTCCGTTTATATGTCCTGAAAAAAAATTATTTTTTTTTTGGTGTTTCAGATCAACGGTTGATGAGTGACAAATGGAGCAGTTTCGGACCTCGCGTTAGAGGCAGCCTACAAGACATCATGCTGAGCCACCATTTTGAATTAAAAAAAAAAAAAAATTTTTTTTGTAATCTTAAAATGTTAAATAAAGTTGTGTTAAAATTTCTAAACAATTAAATTATTTTATCACTGTAAAAAAAAATATTAAAAAATGACCGATTTCGAGGCATTTACATGAGTCTCCCCCCTTAAAGCGTTTTTCCTTTATTCTGCAAGGTTTAAATAATTTCTTTTTTTATTTCTAAAAATATCTTAAGCATGATTATTTATTCTCGAAATATTTTCATTATACCTGTTTATCTATATATATATGTATATATATTAATTTGAAATATTGGTTTAGATTTTCAAAAGCAGTTTACGTCTTAAATTGAATAATAAATAATTCGAGATACATTATCACTTATATGTGGCTTCTCTCTCAAGCGTTAATAATGTGACAGAATCTTTATGGTAAAAATGTTCGTGCAAAAATTTCATACAGACAGAAATATTCATCAAAAAAAATATATATATAAAAAATAATGAATAAAGTAAAATGACACAAAAAAGATTTTTTGTAGAGAAAAAGGACACGTAATTAACCCGCGAATTGTTAATACTTATTTACCCGCATTTGCTGCGTTAACTGCATTGAAAATTCGGCAATCTAATTGCGGTTTGCCAAAACAACAATAAACAAATGCGCGGCTCAACTAAAAGCCACAAACCTCTCACAGCCAACGACGAGATGAATGCTTTCGGGCTAATGACAAAGTGACCTAAATAACCATAAAATAAAACACAAAACAGCAAATACAAACACAAATACATATATGGTATACATAAATACATAAACAGATGAGCATGTTGACGAGCTCTAAATTATAACGGCAAAGCGTCTAATGAAAAGTTCACATCAATGTAGCTCAGATTGGATGTGTTTGTGGTTCAACAGTTTTGGCGCTCAATGGAAACTCATTAATATTGAAAAAGTCACGCGGGGGCGGGAGAGAAGGGGTGGTACGCAGTTGACAATTTCGGTAAAAGCAATTCGAAATCACAGCGAAAATAGCTAATTGCATACGAAAAACAAACAAAAATGTATACAGACAGAGTGATATATGTATGTACACACATTAATTCGTTTAGTTTTTATCTGTCTTACTTTCGAATTATTTTAACCATTTTAGCTACTTTGCATTTGCATCCTTTTTACTTCTCGCCAAATTATTAGATTTCCATCATTTCGGTCAACACTTATTGAGTTAGACTTTAAATATACCGATTACCTTCAACCACAGCGAATATTAAATGAAGCGACAACAAAGACAAAGTGTATAAAAAATTAAAGTTACCGAGTACTCTAGTATGTACAACAATACAAAAGCAATGCCGAAGTGTGCGCAAGACCGCACACAAAAGTTGAATAATTCAATTATGGTCATTAGGTTGAATTCAATTAATTATTTGTGACAACAGCCACAACAACAACACCGAGACTGCAGTACATGAAGCAACAACAAATATAACAGTTAAGCTCTAGATATTATGATGAGGACAGCAGCAAGATTTCGCTTTGTTTTGCACATTTACGCATTTGAAATAATTATAATTTAATTGTCTTGCGGACTTAACTATGACCCTAACCTAAAGTTAATTTCAATTAAAGGAGTGTATGAAAAGGTAAAAGGAGAAATCTAAATGCAAGCAAAATTAATGTAAGTATTCGTAAGTATAAAATTTAAATATTTTCGGTTGCATGAAATCATTCTTTCTTTTGTTTTTGTAGAAATTGGAAATAAAAAGTAAGCCACATCATTTTCTCTCTGGTATTTTCAACGAAGTAGAGGTCTTCTTCTTCCTCTACCTTCAGCGGCGAGTGCTGCATCAAAAATTTTCAAAGCTGGAGTATTCTTATCCAACTAGACCACACAATGTACACGGTGTGTCCCAAAAATAACCGAACTTTTTGGATATAAAATAGTAAAATACACATTATATTATCTTTGAAAGTTATTATTTATTCAAAATAGGTTCCATTTGACTCAACACAACGTTTGGAACGATCAACCAGCGCATGCATAGATTTTTTTATGTCATTTATAGAAATGTTCTTCAGTACCTCGGTTAAGGCTGCTTCATTTTTTTCAATTTTTTTTTAATTTTTTAAACTTCAATTTCAATTTTTTTTTTCAAGTTTGACACAAAATTTTATATTTGCTCTTTGTTCCATTTTTTTTTTGGAACCATTAGCACAGTTTTGGTTTTATTGAAATGGCTGTCACTTTTACATCTGTCATCCGACTTATGTACATGAAGTCAGGTGCGTTTGAAAGAGGATGAATGTATCTTTTTAATGTTGCAAATTTTCAATAGATGGCGCTGTATGTTGTATGATTTAAATATAAAGTTCGGTTAGTTTTGGGACACACCGTGAAGCTAGCGTAAACACCGTCGCTTGATTCGCTGAACTAAGGCAACGTCAAAAATATCTAACGCCGACTCATCAGCTGTTGTCATTGTCCATACCTGCACACCATAAAGCAGGACGGAAATTATGAGCGACTAGTTGGGTTTAGTCTCTGCTCGCCGAGAAAGAACTTTACTTAAGTCATTACCTACTCAGTCCAAAGTAGCAACTGTTGCCGAAAGTGATGCAATCATTGTTGATGTTAAAACTGGATTCGAGATAGCCAAATTATCTAAGACTTCATAGTTACGTGTATGACTGTCAACAGTTACGTTGGAGCCGAGTCGACAATGCGATGACTGTTTGTGTGCAAGTCGAGTAGAAAACCGGCCGGCAGTCTGTTGTGATTGCACAGGGGCGGGTGCGTATCCTTGCTGCTACAAGATAGTGGTCAGAGTCGATGTTGGGCCCTCGAAGTGTACACACGTCAAGAAAACTGGAAGAATGTCTTTCGTCTATCACAACAGACAATGTTAAACGTTAAAATTGAAGTGCGCTGTTAATATGATAGCAAGCAGCCATTTCAAAATTAATATTAACGAAGAGTTTTTCCGGTTTTAATATTCACAATTTCCTCTTGTTTCGAAAACATGGCGTAAAATCAAAACAAAATTTTTTCGTTAAGTTCATTTTTCCATATAAACAAAATGATCATATAAAAAACCCGTGTCCGTGTGTATGTTCCGAAATAACTCAAAAACGAGTCAACTCATATTCATGAAAGCTGACACATATATATTATTTGGTACAACTTACATGATGGGATAGTTAATATTTAAATTAATGGTCTCAATAATTAATAATTAAAATGATCCAACAGCACACGAATTTTCTAAGCGATTACTGGATCTTGGAAACGGTGCAATAGAATTTCATCAAGATACTCAACAATTTCTGTACTGTCGTTCAAACTAAAAATGAACTGATTGAAAGTGTCTTCCCGGACATTATAAATAGCTATTTAAGTCATGACTGGCTTAGTAATCTTGCAATTTTGGCAGCGAAAAATGTTGATGTTGATCTGATTAAATACCAGATGCAACAATTATTACCAGGTGATTTAATGTCATTTAAGTCTATCGATGCTACTTTAGAAGAAGACGAGGTAGTAAAATTCGCAATTGAATTTTTAAATTCTTTAGACATATCAGAAATGCCACCACACAATCTTCGATTGAAAATTGGATCACCGATTATCCTACTGCGTAATTTAAACCCTCCTAAGCTCTGCAAAGGTATACGTTTGGTGATCAAAATAATCACTGGAAACGTTCTTGAAGCAACTATCATCCGATTCTCCCATACCATTTAAAGCTACAGTTTCCCATTCGTTGAGCTTTCGCGTTGTCTATAAATAAATCTCCAGGCCAAACAATGTCTATTTGCGGCTTAGACTTGGAAAACCCATGTTTCTCCCATGGGCAATATTAAGTGGCGTGTTCACGAGAAGGAAGACCATCAAGTTTATTTGTATTAACAAAGGACTGATTGACCAAAAATATTGTACATCGATTGGTGCTTCATTGAACATAAACTGTGATTTATTACGATTAAAGATATTTAGAGCATATATATCAAATAAAAATTTTTAAAGTATTTATTAAATAAATCTTATAAAAATTTAATATTAATTTGTGTTAAATTTTATCTTACAAATCACTCAGCCACAGAAACGCGTGGCCGGGTCTGCTAGTCTATTATAAATTACCTAATGTATAGCGAAGGTACACATTCGGCTTTCTCTAATCCATTTTTACAAACTTCGGTTTTACGTAATATTATGCTTCAAGTACTTCTAATGAGTTTTTTGCCTTACCTGAAAACAAAATGAATATTACAATAATTTTTTTGGGATGTTTATATATATATGTTGTTTTCAAAATTGTCATATATTTTTAAATTGCGGGAGCAATGCGGGTTGGTTACCGCATCGAAACTATGATGTAAAAGCGATCACTTACAGCAACGTCGTGGTAGAAAGGCAGTGAACCGGCATAAACGATCTCCCTGCCAAGCTTGACGGCCAGGAAGGTTTTGTTTGATGGAATTGGCAAGGAATTATTATTCACTATGAGCTGCTCCCTTAAAGCCAGCTCCTTAATTCGGACCTGTTCCGTCAGAAGTTGGACCGTTGGGCTACGCCCAGCTTTGGCGAACAGGAGGGGAATTGTGTCCCATCAGGACAGCGCCTGGCCACACATATCGATAGAGCCTCGTCAGAAACTCCGAGAGTTTGGTTGGGAGTCTTGTGCATCCACCTTACGGTCAGTAACTATCTATATCTGCCCATTGAATATGATTTGACTTGTGAAAATTGGCCTCAGAAGAAGCCTGTGTAAATTGGATGTTCCAATTTTTTGACCTAAGGGGACTACTTGTAAGGTGCATGCACGTCGTGGCTAAAAAAATTTTAGACCCACTGCCACTGGCATTTCATGCTTAGAAAGAGAGGCTTTACAGCTAAGACTCTCACTTCTCTCGCTCTCTAAAGAAAAAAATGTACGCTTAACACTCTTTTAAGAAAGCCGGCTGTAGGTCCATAATGAAATATTTCCATCATCAAGCCTCATTTTAATTTGCGAATGGCTTCGTGTCAAATATAAAATTAATAAACCGAAAAATTAGAATGGTGTGTCGTAAAATATACATTAACCTCAGGCTCATAGAGGCAATGGGACACGTCTATCTAGGTCTTACTATGCTTGTGAACAGAAGAATTTATCTCTACTTCTAGCTTGAGCCAGGATATATTCATGCACTAATATTTAATGACCAAATAATTTTACAAATACATTTTAGCATTAAACAAAGTATATATTTTATTTTTTCAGAATGTGAAATTTCAAATTTCTAATTTATTCATAAACAAATTACTTTCTGGCTTTTATATGAATATGCATATTCCGGAAGCATAGAGCTCTAATTAATTTCTTGGAAATAATATTTTATGACTAAAGTTTATTTCTAACCACACACTAGAGAGTCGAAAATTGAATAATCTTCTTCTATCAACCACCAACTGGCATTTAACAAAAGCCCGTATTTACTTATTTGCATATGTAGGTATGTATAAGAGACACATGGGAAACTTTATTCAAAGGTTTCTGAAGTAAAACCAAAATTCTAATATTTCCTTAATTTCCGTTAAGTCATCTACAATTTGAAGATGAAAATAAAGGTACCTTACTAGGATATATACATTGAAAGTTATATATATTGAAAGTTGGCTGAAATACACCAAAGCTCTTTTTCTTGCACGCCAACATATATTATGGCCAAGAAGATTAATTGCAATTCACAAATGGTCGGTTAGGTTGATAGGGGAATAAAAAGGATATGCAAACAATGAAGAAGAAACAATTCCTGGTTATATACATACTCGTATGTATATACTTACGTCCATGGTTATAGTGTGTGCTAGTTTTTGCTAACTTGCGGTGATTTAGACAGTTTTACCACTTAACTCGTAAATCATATTAATGAGTACGTTAATTAGTTAAGGGAAAAAAATCAATAAATTTCAATTTGCCTCCGCAGTAAGGGATGAAATATGTAAGTACAACGCAAGATAAATTTGTAAAAGTGGTATTTATGAAACCATTTATAAAACACCTTAAACATTTCAAGTAATTCCATTAAGAATTAAAAACATTTATATAGTCATGAAGCTCTTTAAAAAATAGGGAAACCCTCGTCTAAAGGATAGCGATTTAAAATGCTCAAATGCTGAAATTGTTACTTGAATAGTGAACTCAAATTTAGCGCCAAATATTATTGTATATTTATCTTCGTTTTATTTTATTTTTCCTGTTCATTTAAATATATAAATTGTTTGCATTTTTTATTCCATATTGACTTATTTCACTTTTTTTGTTTAATTTCAAATGATTTTATTTTATAAATATATATTCATTTAATTAATAAATATTCATTTATTTTTTTTTTACTTTATCTTGTTTTCCCTTTATTTCATTATATTTTAATTTAGTTGAAGATATTTAAATTTATTTTATTTCATAATTCCAAATTTAATTCAATTTAATTTTATTTTAATTTTTGTGTTTTATATTTTATTTTATTTTTTTTATTCTGTTTTCTTTTGATTTCGTTTGATTTTGATTTATTTCATTTGATTTTATATTACTTAATTTATTTCATTTTATTTTAATTTATTTTATTTTATTTTATTCTATTTTATTTTATTTTATTTTATTATATTATATTATATTATATTATATTTTATTTTATTTTATTTTATTTTATTTTATTTTATTTTATTTTATTTTATTTTATTTTATTTTATTTTATTTTATTTTATTTTATTTTATTTTATTTTATTTTATTTTATTTTATTTTATTTTATTTTATTTTATTTTATTTATTTCATTTTATTTTATTTTATTTTATTTTATTTTATTTTATTTTATTTTATTTTATTTTATTTTATTTTATTTTATTTTATTTTATTTTATTTTATTTTATTTTATTTTATTTTATTTTATTTTATTTTATTTTATTTTATTTTATTTTATTTTATTTTATTTTATTTTATTTTATTTTATTTTATTTTATTTTATTTTATTTTGTTTTATTTTGTTTTATTTTATTTTATTTTATTTTTTTTTATTTTATTTTATTTTATTTTATTTTATTTTATTTTAGTTTATTTCATTTTATTTTAGTTTATTTTATTTTATTTTATTTTATTTTTTAATTTATTTTATTTTATTTTATTTTATTTTATTTTATTTTATTTTATTTTAGTTTATTTTATTTTATTTTAGTTTATTTTATTTTATTTTATTTTATTTTATTTTATTTTATTTTATTTTATTTTATTTTATTTTATTTTAATTTATTTTATTTTATTTTATTTTATTTTATTTTACTTTATTTTACTTTATTTTATTTTATTTTATTTTATTTTATTTTATTTTATTTTATTTTATTTTATCTTATTTTATTTTATTTTATTTTATTTTATTTTATTTTATTTTATTTTATTTTATTTTATTTTATTTTATTTTATTTTATTTTATTTTATTTTATTTTATTTTATTTTATTTTATTTTATTTTATTTTATTTTGTTTTAATTTATTTTATTTTATTTTATTGTATTTTATTTTATTTTATTTTATTTTATTTTATTTTATTTTATTTTATTTTATTTTATTTTATTTTACTTTATTTTATTTTATTTTATTTTATTTTATTTTATTTTACTTTATTTTATTTTATTTTATAATATTTTATTTTATATTATTTTATATCATTTTATTTTATTTGATTTTATTTTATTTTATTTTTTTTTTTCATTTTATTATATTTTTCTTTCGATTTATTAAAACTGTCAAGATGAACACCATAAATGGAAGGAAATCGCTTTAACTTGTTTTTACAATAGATATGTTATCAAAAGATTTTAATATGTGGATCACCTTAAAAATTTTAATACTGAAAAAAAAAAAATAATAACCAGGAAGATATTACTACAGAAGAAGGTGCTAGTGAAACAGTGTAAACAAATCTTTCAAAATAAATAACACGATAGTAACAACAAAATTATTAATAACAACGAAATATCATCCATTTTTGCCACAACCCAAACAAAAGTGTCAACAATAAACGAATTTCTGCGAAAACTTGCACAACGAAAAATCAAAACAAACAGACAGACAATGATAGACGCCGCAATTACTTACAATGTATTTTGGTGAAATCTTTGAGATTCAGAAATTTTAACATGAAATTCATATAATCAACACAAGCGAAAATTGGGATCAACATTTTCCGACTCTCTGTGCAATGGGGGAGGTGTGGCACGGTTGCTTGTTAAGCGAGATGAGTGGAATGCATTAAAAAGCATACTCGTCGACATGTATTTATTTATGTTCTTCATACGTATATATGTATGTATGAACATATGTACATTTGTCTGTGTTTGTTTTGTTGTAGGAACAGAAATTTATTTGCATTTTCAATGTCAGCCAAACAAGAGCAATGACAGCTGCCGACTGACGCAGCCGCCACTGCTGCCATCGATCGGTTTTGAGCACATGACAACGGGAACACCAAAGTGGTATAATAATGAATAAAATGAAAAGTTGAAAATATATACATATGTATATATATATTGTTATATATATAAGTAAGTACAATGAAAGAAAAAAATGTGCTTTTATTTATAAAGACTTTGAGAAAGTTTGTATATTAATGAAAATTTTGAAATTAAATAGAACCGAAATCGAAAGTCTGTTTGTGATAGGAAAATAACTCTCTAATCAACATTTATGGAAGTTTTTTTAATAAACCCGAATTAAGAACCATCTATATCTATATTTGGAAGTTTGGGTCACATTTTCGCTGCTCAAAGTCTTTCAAGTGCTTGTCAATATATATGCATCGAAGTAAGCTTAAAGCTCAAGTTGATCATTGTTGAAGACATGAGCAAGGACCTCATCGAGCTTTAAACTTAATATATATATAGAAAAACATAAATGCAATACTGAATTATACATACACTGAATTATAAATACTCACCCTTTATCCATTGGAAGTCCAATTCCTGTAAAGTAAAGAGCATTGAAGAGAAAACGGAAATCGAAATTTCCCCTCCTTCCCCGTTAATGTAAAACCTGAGCTAAGCATTTTGTATAAATATTAAGCTTACCGTATTTGTTTATCAATAGTTATCATTCGCTTGTACACATATATTTAAATCGCATTCGCTCGCATACGAAAAAGAACATAGTGTTAAAATCCTCGTTAAAAATAAATATATACATAAAATATATCTATATTAAAATAAAACGGGTGTGTTATAAATAAATTATAAACACATAGAAATAATAATTGTGAAACTGTGAAATTTAAAAATTCTAAATAAAAGAAATTCAAATACATTTTTAAACAAAACCAGTGCGTTTTTAATTAAAAGTTGAAAAATATATATACAAAATAATAGTAAGAAATAATATTCAAAATTGTTGAAAATTATACATGGTGCCGAAACCCAATTACGGAGTGAACATAAATAAAAAATTAAGAAAATAATATTCCTCAGTGTTGGAAGATTAAAGAAAATAATCAAAAGAAGACACAGGTAGACGGGGAAAGTGAATATCACGTTTAACATACATAACAATTTACGTACACACACACATACATATTATATACAATATTTTCTAAAACTAAGCAAAGGATAAAGTGGAGATACATATAATTCTAGTGTCATATATACACTACATACATATGTACATATGAGCAAAACGAAAAATATAAAAAAACGTATATAAATATAAATATTAAAAAAAAAAAAAAAAATTAAACATTAAATACATAAAATTAAAGTGAACAGTTCCTTATTGCGATCGAATTGATAGCGAGCGAGAGTGCAGTGTAAAAACAAATAATAATTAAAAACGCATATGAGAAAAAAATTTAAAGATTAGTAAAAATAAATAATTTCGCCAGCTTAAGAAAAGTTTTTCTAAAACTAAAATAAAACTAAATATAAATCGTATAACTCGGACGCTGGAAAAAGTCAGTGATTGTGACAAAATATAACAAAAAAATATATATACCTATATATATATATATATATATATACATATATAAAGGGAAGTGCTGTGTGAAAATACATTCAAAATTAAAAACAAATAAACAAAAAAAAATACATACACAAGTGCTCTGTGCTACAAAATAACAAAAATAAATGGAAAATTAACAAGAAAATTTTGTTTTTTGAAAAAAAAAATATTTGGATAATAATAACATAAATATTCAAAAAAGGTGAAATTTATACATATACATACATAAATAAAAAGGTATAAACATACAGAAGAACGAGAAGAGGACACAATTAAAACTTCAAAAAACAAACAGGAACACCAGCACTAAATAGAAGCCAGCACGTCACCACCCTCTCAAAATAAAGAAATTTTGGTTTGTACTAGTCCGGATGTCAAAGTAAGTCCCCCAATCTTACTCATATTTGTTTAGCGGATTTTGCTCGTGCTGTGTATGAAACTCTTTTACCATACACATAAATATTCTTAAAAATTAAATTATAATTCCCAAGGAAAGTTCGAGCAAAATCTCAAAATCCGCTAAACAAAAAATTAATCCAATATATTATAATATATAGCGGGCCCCCAAAATCGGTAAATGAAAATCCCCTACTTTTCATTTACCGAATATAACAGCGCTCATATATAATATATTACCATTTATATATGAAAAACGCGCGCTATCCCCATCACAAGTATATATTTTATACAAAAAACCGCTTATTATATATCCCCTTACGTATATAAACTCCCCTTTTTATATACGCCAACTGGCCCAAAAACACCTTCGAAAAGGACCAGTTCGGACCAGTTGCCCCTCCCATATATCCTCCCGAGTATATACATACCCTCAGTATATACACCCCAACTGGACCGAAAACCCATTCCCACGGTCCCATAACCGGACCAGTGTAAGCACATTACACTGCCCATAGTCACCACCGCATAGCAAGTCACCGCTACTCAACTGTGGTACATGTGTATACATACACATATATACATAAAGTGTTTTTTTTTCAATTCCGGCAATTTCCCCTTCTTCGCTATTTACAATAGCAAACGGACAAAGGCACGTATGTACATAAGTATACATACGTACATACTCGTGTAAGCAAATCACCCAGCATACAAACGGGGTATAATAAAAACCCAGTATACATTTATACATTGCTGTGCTCAGACGCGCTGAGACAGTACAATACAAGCATTAAAGCTACCCCCTAAATAAATTTATTATAAATAATATATATATACTTAAATATATATATATATAAATATAAATAAATATTTTATATTAAAATTAAATAAAATATCTCACAATGGAGGATAAAATGGAGAAGCCCCAGTCACTCCACCCCCTTACAGGACCCCGAACACGCTCGAAATCCCAGGCAGAAGAAGAGGAATTCTCCCAACTCCACAAAAAATTTCTATATGAGCTCTCCAGGATGGAAAAATTCTGCGGGAAATGGTGGGACACCAGTGAAGAGACGCACTCCGAAGCAGCCCTCAAAATTTTCAAGGACCATCTGGAAAGGCACATGGAACTGGTGGAGGCAGCCAACCAGAACCTACAGATGAGCAACGTTGACGATGAAAAGACACGCTCAGCATGCGCAGAGGCCTACGAGACGACAAATGACAACGCAATGCTCACGAAAATCAGGATAAGTGAGTTACTTGGCCAAATCCAACAAAGTATGGATTCCTCCCGGTCAATCACCCCCATCACAAAGATGCCCCCCCCAACACAATCTGACTCACTCAGCTTTCTCAAGGTACCTGCGTGTGACACAGAAATCTTCTATGGAGGATATGAAGATTGGCCCTCATTTAGGGACATGTTCACAGCAGTGTACATCAACCACCCCCAATTATCCGAAGTGCAGAAACTCTACCACTTGAGGCAGAAAACAAGAGGTAAAGCTGCACTCCTCATTAAAAATTACCCTCTCAGTGGTCACAATTTCTCATTAGCATGGGATGCACTCAAGGCACGCTACGAAAACAGAAGAATAGTAGTGGATGGCCAAATCAAGACGCTATTCAACATCCAACCCGCCCACACAGAGAATGGAGAACGGATTCAACAGATCCAGACGACAATAAATAATTGTCTTTCTACCCTACAGGCAAATGGAGTGTCAACAGACAGCTGGGACCCAATGCTTGTCTACCTCTGCTCGTCAAAACTGCCGGACGAGACACTAGCTCTCTGGGAGCAATCACTCAACTCAAGGAAGGAGTTACCTCGATGGTCAGAAATGGACCAATTTCTGACAGCTCGGTACGAGGTCGTGGAGCGACTCAGCACCTACAGACCCAATAAGCCGAAGATGAATCAGCCCAGCTACCCTCAACGGACACCAGCGGTCCCTCCCCCAACATTCAATTATCGGAACAAAACTCAATCGTTCCATACTCAAAACAAAAGGCAAGTTTCCTGTAAACTATGCCAATCAAACCACTCGATGACAACGTGCGTCAAATTTCGAGAACTGTCCGTCTCAGACCGGAACAAGTTTATTAAGGAAAACAGCTACTGCAAAAATTGCCTGGCGTACTCGCATTTGGAGAAAGATTGCAAAAGCAACTTTACGTGCGTGTATTGTCAAAGACGTCACCACTCCCTCCTCCATTATACTGCGAGCAACCCCACGCCTTACCCCCCAAAACCTCAAAGAAACTTCACTACCTCTCAAGTGACAGTCGAGGAAGAACAGCCCTGCACCTCTAAGCAGGCATCCAAAAATTCAAAGGCAAATGAAAGCGGTAGAACAAAAACTCTATCTCACTATTCGAGTAACAAAGAGAGGACATTGCTTCCCACAGCAAATATTCCCATTCTCCACAAAGGAGAGTTAACTCACATCAGAGCTCTCATTGACCAAGGCTCTCAAAAAACTTTTGTAACATCCCGTATACAAAAGTTACTTGGTCTCCCCACCACAAAAGCCAACTACCAAATTCTTGGCATGGGCGGTAACACAGTCCAAAACTCGAATAGATTATGCTCTATTACAATATGCTCAGCTAATCAATCAGTAAAAATCGCGGCTCAAGCGATAATACTGCCTCAATTGACGCACACTCTCCCATCCTTCAAAATAAAAGAAGTAGATCTAACGGAATACCTCTCACTGCCATTAGCAGATCCCTCTGCTTTACCCCAGCTAGAATAGACATGGTCATTGGTAGTGATATTATCCCAAAAATACTCACCCCAGGCCTCAAAATTAATGTAGGCGGCAGCTTAATAGCCCAAAACACAATATTTGGGTGGATATTAAGTGGACCAGTTGTGGAAGAAATCTCCTCATTCTCTACTCAGGTGATTGAAACCCCTTCAGAATCACTAGGAGATTTACTCAGGAAATTTTGGGAACAAGAAGAGGTACCACCGGCCCCCACATACACAGACGATGATGAATACTGTGAAGCGCTCTACAAAAAAACCACTCATCGACGAGAAGACGGCCGATATGTAGTAAAGCTGCCATTCAAGTCAGCTTTCCCGGACTCCATCGCACTCGGGCACTCCAGACCCGCAGCACAGCAGCAATACCTCAGCGTGGAACGAACCAACGAAAAGAAAGATGAGCTTCGGAACACTTATTCAGAAGTCTTAGAGGAATACCTAACGCTAGACCACATGGAACCCACCCATTCACGAGAAATCATACGCGATGGTAAATATCTCTCCTTTTACCTACCCCATCACGCGGTGATTAAACCTGGAAGCAAAACTACTAAAGTCCGTGTAGTTTTCAATGCCTCAAAAACCTCTCATTCCGGTCTCTCACTCAATGACGTATTACATACTGGCCCCGTTCTCCAAAATGACTTAATGCTCGTTATTCTAAAATGGAGATTATATAAGTATGTATTTAACGGCGACATTGAAAAAATGTACCGCCAAATATACGTCCATAAGGAAGACCAAGACTTCCAACGCGTTCTATTCCGCAGAACCCCCCATAGTCCGATAGAAGACTTTAAACTAAAAACGGTAACATTCGGTGTCAACTGCGCTCCATACTTGGCAATAAGGACACTCCACCAATTAGCCGAGGACTCAAAGGAGACATACCCCCATGTCTCAGAAATATTAAAAGGAGAGACATACGTAGATGACATCCTCTCAGGCGGACATAATCTCGACTCAGCCGGCGAATCGATACATCAAGTTATCGAAGTACTCAAGTCAGCCGGATTCCCGTTAAAAAAGATCACAGCAAACCACAAGTCACTGCTGAAAGACATCCCCCCGTCTGATCTTTTAGATGAAGAATTTTTCGAATTCCAAGAGGCAAGTTCTACAAAAACCCTCGGAATAAAATGGAATGCTCTCACTGATACATTCTCGTACTCAGTTGACCCCCCCTTATCCTCAGACACTGCCACGAAACGACAGATCCTCTCATCTGTCGCGAAACTTTTCGACCCGGCAGGATGGCTATCGCCCATAATGATAGCAGCGAAAACTCTTCTTCAGCAACTATGGATGGAAGGAACAGACTGGGACGAAACCGTGAAGCCGATCTCACTCCACAAATGGAACACATTCAGGAGAAATCTCGCCGCAATCGAAGAAATAAGGATACCGCGATGGGTGCAATTCTGCCCAAACAGTTCCATTCAGCTACACGGATTCTCAGATGCTTCCGAGAAGGCATTCTGCGCTTGCGTATACTTACGAGTCCAGCAAGGTGAATCTGCTACATCCCACTTACTCGCAGCCAAGAGTAAAGTAGCCCCCTTACAAACCGTCTCTCTCCCTAGACTGGAACTTTGCGGCGCAGTTTTACTCGCAAAATTAGTAAAGCAGATCCGATCCTCCCTAAATCTGCCATCTCATGAACTAATTTTGTGGACAGACTCCTCCATTGTATTAGCATGGCTGGAAAAACCCCCATGGACGTGGAAGACATACGTAGCGAACAGGACTTCTCAGATCCTCGAACTCGTGAATAATGCTACGTGGCGACATGTCTCCAGCGCTGACAACCCAGCTGATCTAGGCACGCGTGGAGCTAAACCCCAAGATCTCGTCAACTGTTCACTCTGGTGGAAAGGCCCCGAGTGGTTAGCTAGGCCATCCCCTCTTTGGCCGAAAAGTTCCCCAACTCATTCGTCCCCTCCCGAACAACGACAAATTGAAGCATTCCACGCTTTAGAATCTCCTGATTTTCTAGACCGTTTCTCCTCATTTTCCACCGCTCTCAGAGTAACAGCTTACATATTTCGTTTCGCGCAAAAGGCTAGAAAACTGCCAATTCCGCCCTCTACCACTCTTACTCAAAGCGACATAAAGTTCGCAAAAACTCGTCTCATAGCTGTCACCCAGCGAAAATACTTCGGAAAAACCATCACAGCACTGGAGTCGAAATTTCCGATAGAAAAAAGAGATCCCCTCCGTACTCTCAACCCCTTCTTGGATAAATCCGGACTGCTGCGTGCAAATGGGCGTCTCACTCATGCCGCCCTCAGCTACGATGAGCGCCATCCGATTATCATCCCCGATAATTCGCGATATTGCTCCCTCCTCCTCGAATTCCTCCACTCAACCCTCCTGCACGCGGAAAAGCAGCTGATGATTCGCGTGGTCCAACAGGAATACCATATTCCCCGAATCCGCCAGAAGGTAAAATCTTGCATTTTTCGGTGCAAGACATGCACGATATATAAGCAAAAGATGAGCACGCAATTGATGGCAGCGTTACCCCCTGAACGGTCCACATATACACTCCCATTCCATACTACCGGTGTTGATTTTGCCGGCCCATTCCTCGTCAAAACCTCGACTCTCCGCCGAGCATCCCATTCCAAAGCATACGTGTGTGTATTCGTATGTTTCTCGACAAAGGCCATTCATCTGGAAGTATGCTCCGACCTAACAACAGAAGCATTTAAGGCAGCATTCGCAAGATTTGTAGGACGAAGAGGCATTCCCCACAAGATAATGTCCGACAACGGCAAAACCTTCGTAGGAGCACAGCGAAGCCTCCAAAGAGAGCTATCCGCCTTCCTTGAAGAAGTTTCTGACAAAACCACAACGGAATATGCCATTCACGGACTTACATGGCAATTTATACCGCCTTACGCACCACATATGGGAGGACTTTGGGAAGCGGCAGTGAAGAGCTTCAAAACTCATTTCACTAAAGTCGCTGGAAATCAAAAGTTCACCTTCGAAGAATTTACCACTCTCCTAATACGCATCGAAGCGGTACTCAACTCCAGACCACTCTCTCCTATGTCTCAAGATCCCGAAGACTTGAAGGTATTAACCCCAGGCCACTTCTTACGAGGCGCGCCCTTACTCTCGATCCCTGAGCCAAACTCAGAAAATCTCTCACTCATTAATAAATGGCAAAAATTAAGAGTACTCCACCATCAGTTCAGCAAGCGCTGGAAAACTGAATATCTCCACCATCTTCAAAAACGCTACAAGTGGAAAGGATCCCAGCGAAATATGAAGGAAGGTGATCTCGTCGTCATCAAAGACGACCTCCTACCCCCAAACGAATGGCGACTAGGTCGCATAACCAAACTGCATCCCGGACCCGACCAAAACGTTCGCGTGGTAGACATCCGCATTCAAGGCGGAACGGTCACCCGCAACATAACCAAACTCTGCCTTCTGCCACCCGCTTAGCTTACACATCCCCCTCTCTCTCTCTCCCTCTCTCTCTCTCTCTCTCTCTCGAAAAGCTAAACTCCACTCACAATCATCTCATACTAAAATTGCTTTTCGAACCATATCATTTCAGATCACAGAACTTCGGCAAGTGTCGGCTGTTCTGCCGCACCCACTCATTGCGCCACTGTCGTGCGTTCCTCGCAATGACTCCAGACGAGCGATACGAGTCTGCGAAGGTGCACAAATATTGCATAAATTGTTTGGCGACCTCACATTCGACGGGAAGCTGCAACTCGCGAGACAGCTGTCACCGCTGCGGACTGGCACACCATACTCTGCTGCACAGCTCCGCACGCACGACGTCAACACGAGCCACGCCCAGCAGCTCGAAGAGAGCCCCCAAACCACCACCAGGTAAACCTGTGGCCAGTGGACGAGTATCAAAAAGAGCAGGACATCGGAAGGTTGACGCCCCAAAATCCCGAAGGCATTCCACCTCGGCCCTCCAACGTCGACTCACTGGCCTAGTGAGCGAAGCGAAGAAGACACTACAACAGCTCGAAGACCTGGTTCAGGTCACGTCGCCGCAGGCCCGCCGGCATGTTGAAGACATGAGCAAGGACCTCATCGAGCTTTAAACTTAATATATATATAGAAAAACATAAATGCAATACTGAATTATACATACACTGAATTATAAATACTCACCCTTTATCCATTGGAAGTCCAATTCCTGTAAAGTAAAGAACATTGAAGAGAAAACGGAAATCGAAATTTCCCCTCCTTCCCCGTTAATGTAAAACCTGAGCTAAGCATTTTGTATAAATATTAAGCTTACCGTATTTGTTTATCAATAGTTATCATTCGCTTGTACACATATATTTAAATCGCATTCGCTCGCATACGAAAAAGAACATAGTGTTAAAATCCTCGTTAAAAATAAATATATACATAAAATATATCTATATTAAAATAAAACGGGTGTGTTATAAATAAATTATAAACACATAGAAATAATAATTGTGAAACTGTGAAATTTAAAAATTCTAAATAAAAGAAATTCAAATACATTTTTAAACAAAACCAGTACGTTTTTAATTAAAAGTTGAAAAATATATATACAAAATAATAGTAAGAAATAATATTCAAAATTGTTGAAAATTATACAATCATTTAAGAACTGCTTGTAAACCGAAAAAACCTACGCACGATATAGCACGATATATGGTCATGTCCAAATCACACTAATTTTTGTCAACCAGTCGGTGATCCGTTTTTCGTAAAGAAAGTATTATTTCTGCTCTGTGTTTACTGCCCGCATAGAAGAGTAGTCCTTCTAATTTAATTTAAGGAAAAATCCATCTTTGTTGCGAGTTCCTAGTAACTTTTCGAACGTAAATTTAAATTTTAGATTTACCGTATACATATGTATATATCTAATATATGGCTGAAGCTGTTCTCCTTCGAGCTTTTTCTCCATTTTTTAGCGTTCATCTTGATCTTTTCCCAACAAATGGAGGCATCATCAGAACACACTCAGAAAAATTTTAGAACCGTAAGTATTCATAGACATCAATCAACTTATTTGAAGAATATATTCAATAGTATACAGGAGGTACAGAGGTTCTCCTAAAACAAAATCTGGTAAATAAAAGTGTGGTATTAACCGTTTGCTTTTAAGGCTCATTTGAGCTTTCTTATCTTTAATGCCGGCTTATGCAACGCTTGAAACCGCAACTGCAAGAAAATTACGCTCGAGACTCGGTTTTCTGCTGGTTCCACTGAGTGCTGCTATAGCCTAAAGTGTCAATATTAACTCGCATGAAGACCTCGGTTTGAAGGCTTTATGCTTCAAGAACTGAAGCCTCATGACATGATAGAAGATGAACATTTTTATCGAAAGCCCATATCTTCTGATAAAGCTCGCTTTCACCTCGGCGGCTTCGTTAACAAGGAAACCTACAAAAATTTGGGCTCACAAAACTCACAAGTAACCATGGAAAAGCAAAGGCAGCTTTAACAAATGACTGATTGGTGCGGCAGGTGGACTGACGGCATGTTTGGTCCATTTTTCTTCGCAAACGAGGAAAGAGCAGTCGTTACCGCGCCACTCTCGGAGAATATACGTATTTGTTTCCAAATATTTTATTGAACGACATGAACTTTGCATGGCTGGAATAGAATGGCCATCCATCTATACATGACTCTGCCATGAAATAGGAAATTGGGGACGACATTGGACCCACGGTCGAAAATTTGTTAAAAATTTAGGTTGACAGAATCAATTACTCCAAAGCCAACCGGGGTAGTCATATAAAAGAAGTGGTGCTCCATCATGAGCTTGAATGGCGAGGCATTTGAATAAATTTGAAATCATTGAAATATAATATAAAAGCCAAGTCCGAACGGCCTTTTGATTTTAATGCTTTTAGACCTTTCATGTATGGGTTCCGTGGGGGCTTATTGGTACACTCCTACGATTTTGATTACTTTTGGTGACAATGTTTATTTATATACGAGTATACGTGTATAGAATGCCAAATTTTACGTTATAAGGGGCTTTTTTGGATAATTTTTTTCCCAAACTTTTATCTGAACAATTCGGTTGTATGGGATTTATATGATATAGTCTTTCGATTTCGATGAGTTTCAGTGACAATATTTATTTGCAGCTATGAATCTACAATACTAAACTTTATACTCTTTAATGCTTTTCTTAATGGAGATTTGTCCAAAATTTGTGATCTAAGATTTCAAATCTGGAAAATCGGTCGTTTATATAACATCGTTGTTCGATCTAACCGGTTGCGACAAATGATTATTACAATGTGCAGGTGCATCTGTGTATCAGGTTTGGTTGAAATATCTTAAAAGCTGGGGCGCTAATTTGCGTAGAATCAGATGGGCAGATGAAGAAACGGTCAAGGCTAAATGAACTAAACTTGTCATTATGAGTCGATCGGATTAAATTTTGATTTAAACTAAAAATAATATACCATTTTATGCACATGAATTAAAATTGAACTCTGTACTTATACAAAACATTTCTTCTCAATAATGAACTTAAACATTCCTTGATAAGATTAACTGTTTAGTCAATTTTATGAAAAAGAATAATGAATTACTTGAAGCTTTCGTATTTGGTAGCAGTTTGGTATTCGTCAGAATTCAGTACGAAAATACTAAATGTAAGCTAGTACCCATTCTGACTAAATTTAATACCTTGCTATAGGGTTTGAAGCGTAAAAGTTCTCAAAACTTTTTGTTAAACCTAAATATACCAAATCCTTAGCAATTACTTTATTTGTCTTCCTTTCAAATTTTAGAACGATCGGCTAAAATGGAGATGAGAAAACGCCACCAACCAAACAGAAATTCGCTATGCGATTCTCTTCAGATTTCAGCGTAATTTACAGCCAATACAAATATTCAGTGAATGCCAAACTGCATATGGAATGATTGCAAAGTCCAAAATTGACGAATTGGGCTTGAATGCCATGGCTGTATCGCGAATATTAAGTAATCATCTGGGATACACGAAGAAATCTGCTCGATGAGTACCACAAATTTTAAATGAGGCCCAAAAAGAAACTCGAGTGCATTTTACTTAATTTTGCCTAAACAAATTCGAAATGGTCAGTCTGACTTTAGTAAAGTCGTTAAAGACTTGGTTCTCTAAGTACGATGCAGAAACTTAACAGAAGTCCATGGTATGGAGCCCAATAGGAGCAACAAAAATCAGCAGCAAAAGTAATGATGTCAATTTACTTCACCCGATCTAAAATCGCTATAATAACGAGTAATTTTATTGCGATCTATGGGTTCGAAGAAATACGTCCAGCACCATATCCCCCATATATAGCACCTTGTGATTTCTGGTTATTTCCAAAAATTAAAAAAAATTTAAAGGAAAGGTCTTTAATATCAATGAGAAGATAATTAACGCGGTTAATGCTGAACTTGATAAACTTAAAGAGCAAGATTTTGAAGATTGTTTTCAGATGTGGATCTATAGGCTTAAGAAATGCATTGAAATCAGTAGCGATTATGTAGAGCAAATAAAAAAGGACAGAGATTACGGATAAATACAAAAAGAATTGTTTTTCTGGTCAAGTTACCGAACTTCTGTTAATCCCCTCGGATACATCTGCATATACATAATGAAGGGCGAAGATGCAAATAAATTAACATGTGTATGTATATATATAAAACTCGCGCCATGAACTTGCGCCAATGGTTTGATCAAATTAGAAATGCATATGTTACACTTTTGTGCACAACAAAAAAAATTCAAAAAAAAAAATATCGCATGTGAGCAAAAAATTAAATAAATATAAATAAATTGCTGCAATTTCGCTAACAACGGTGTATTTAGGTGCGAGTAGATCGCGATTCTTTTATGTAAAGCCAAATGTGTTTATACGTTTATACATACATATAATATACATATGTATATGTATATATACCAGTATACATATACATAAAAATAAGTTTAAGAAAGTGTAAGTATAAACACACAAATCTATATGTTAAGTATGTTTGTACATACATACATCTGCTGTGCTTAAGCAAACATGTGCTGGCATTTAATTACAGTCATGTACATACATATGTATGTATGTAGGAGTATGTGCCTACGAATTATTCAGGTGGTAGCAAATTTCAAACTAGCTGCCGCTGGCGCAACGTCATTTTGCAATTTCGCATGTCAAACGTGATTTATTGCTAAAACTAAATTTAACTGCAGAGCAGTTTATTCATACTTACACTCTAAAGTACTTTTTTTATTTAATTTTTTTTTCTTTATTTTTAAGTTTTTTTCTTTCAAGTTTTGTTGCTACTTTCGCGTTTGCTTACACACTGAAATTTAAATGTACAACAACAGCAACTAAATATATTATAACTTGAACGTGATGTTATTGCTGTTATTGTTGCTGTTGTTGACAGCTCATCGAGTTAAGTGTTGGATTTATAGGTATACCCCTGCTTCCTTTCATTGGCGTTCACACAGAGTTGTGTGAGCGTGTGTGTGCGTGTGTTTGCGTTCAAATGTTCTAAAATGTATTTTGTGGTCAAAAAGCATTTCAGTTCAAGTGTTGCAGTGCATAAATTTCAAAGCAATTAGCGTAAACAAAATTAAGTTGCTTGTAAATAAAGGTGTTTGTAAATATGATTTATGTGCAACCGATACATACATACGCAGAGAAAAGGCCAAGAAAGTGCTCATTTAATCTGTGTAAGTTTACCATATTTATCTACTTTCGAGTAAAAGCTTCGCTCACTTGTTTCAAGCGCTGTCCCACGAAGAGCGGTATTATTTGTGGTTGTACTTCCACCCCAAACATTAACCTTTAATACATTTACAGAATGCATACTTATGTGATTTAAAGAACGTCGAGCATTCAGTTTATTCTAAGACTATTTTCACTCAAGAATTATCGAAAAAGTGAACTCAAACAAAAAGGCATGGAAACATTGAAATGGCATGAAGTATTTATTTTTAAGCCATGACTAACAGATGACATCACAAAATTATTTATTAATATAAATGATTTCTCGAAAGATTTTAACTTGAAATATACAACAAACAATTGTTGTTGTATTATTCGCCAGTCTTTTTGTTTCATGGGACAGATCTCTTTATCGTGTGATTGTCATACTGTCACATTTAATCTACTGTAATCTTACTGACGGAGCGAAACATTGTAGAAGAAATACCACATATGATCTTGCTTTTCCTGAGCCTTACTGAATCGACCTATGTTGTCTGTGTAAATAACATTTCGTTTTCAAACTATATTAGCAGGAGATCTTCCTGCTTAGCTTTGTCAACCGCAATTCACATTTTTTTCCCAGCCAGCTCTGGACAACCAATAGATGAGAAGCTTTATATCATATGAGAAGGAATCGACATTTAGTTTACTGTTTACGGTTTACTGTTGCAATTTAAAAGCTAAACCCGATGCCCATTCCTTAGTTATCTCGCACGCCCTGAAACTTTAGTGGAGCCACTTCGGCATATCCAGCTTAAGAGTTCACTAGAGTCATTTTGCAACGTATACTCATCAAAGGTGCAGCTGCGAGCGGTTTGCTATATAAATATGTGCAAAATCTAAACCTTCTCGCCTGGCGAGATTGGGCACTGAGTTTTGAATCCGTCAAATATAAAAGAGACAAAAGGTTAACAAATTTTCAATAACTGCAGACAGCCGAATAGTTTTCTACTCAACTTGTACTCCTGCTATCATCAATTCGGTATAAAGAAACTGTGGGACGAAGTTCCAAGCTCCCTAACAGCTGCAAAGCAAACTATTGGCTTTCGAGAAGCTAAAACTGACGTATGGCAATTTATTGAAAGAAGACTACAAACTTAGCCACGTTTGCCTGGGGTAGATACCGAGAGTTGAAGAAGGATGCAAAACAAATTTGCTGACAAAAATTGAGAGAAGCCGAAATCTGCGAAGGAAGAAGGATGCAAAACAAATTTGCTGACAAAAATTGCGAGAAGCCAAAATCTGCGAGCATCTAGCTGAATTTATGTCGGGAACCCTTCTCCAGCGAAGCAGACTTCCCAACCGTTAACAGGGACTACAAAGAAGTTCTAATAGCGATCGCCCCCTTGAAAACAAAGTGCCGTGAGCCAATGGAGTGCCTGTTGATCGATTCAAATGTAGCTGCGAAGAACAGTCAAGTTGCATTCATCAGGTTCAATGCAGAATAGAGTTGAATAAAAGCATGCCTGATGAAATTATGTGAGCTCTGCAAAATCCGCAACAATAAGGTCTCTCCAATCTGTGACAATTATCACCTTATATAAGGCTCTATTGAGCGTACTGTGTGAAACTCTGAACACCATCATCAACGAACTAAATGATTATTAGGAGTGTGGCTTCAAACTTGACAAGTCTGTAATAGATGAGGTATCTACCATGCGTCAAATCTTGGGAAAGATCCTTGGGAAAAACATTTTAAAACTAGTCGTGACTAACTGGCGGACCAACCTATAGCCTAACCCACAGATCGTAGAGACCTTAAACTTGTAAGATATGTATGAAGTATACACCCGATAAGAACTTCTTTCCGGGATCTGTTCGCAAAAATTAAGTTTATTTTCAAATCGTTTGATTTACATGAAATTTGGTAACAGCTTTGAGCCCAAATTATCATAAGCAACTATTTTTTTACATAAAGTAGGTCTGGGGTCCATCTATTCAAGACAAAGTACTATTATGGACAGTTGCGATATCAATTATTTAGCAAAACTGGCGCCAAGCAGTAAAGGCTCTTTAACAAATGAAAAGAGACATAGTTATTACAAAATATATACTTTCAAGTATCGAGACAGGGTTTGGAAATCTATTTTTTTGGAAGTTCTTGGTGGAACAGGCAAGACTTTTCTATTAAACTTATTGTTGTGTGCTTCTCACACATCATATCGCATCGTTGGAAAGTACTGCCACACTGGAGTTCTTATTATATTGCTAGTAAGGGATTTCCGCACCCGCCACAGATAATGCTTTGGTCCGCTGTAACCGCAGATGAGTGCTCTCCAATCGTTTTCATCGAGCCTGGCGTCAAGGTAAATGCGTAATATTATCGGAAAAGCATACTGGAGGTTGCTTTAAAGCCGTCAACACAATGGCTCTCGACTTCACCAGACGATGAAATATTCTGTTTGGGCCATTTTGGAGAGCAAGGTCCGAACTAAAAAATACAACTGTCTCGAAGCGCTGAGGAAATCTGTTGGCCGCGAGTGGACCAAAACACATGCAAATCACGTTCGGGCAGCTTGCGATTCGTTTCACATATTTTGTACTTTGAATTGATTAAAAATAATTTCCCAAACTGAATTTATGACTTTTTTAATTGGTTAAACTTCGGGTGCCGGACTTTTAAAATCAATCTATGGTGTCAAATATCAGCATAAGTGCATGGAACTTGTAATCAACACCGACGATGCCTTTCATTTTTCGGTAGAGTTTCTAAATACACTAAAGCCTCCTGGTACCAGATTGCAAGTGAAAGTATTTCATCGAAATGTAAACGAGGCTACTATACTAACAAGTTGCTTTCAACGAAAATATATTTATATCCCTAGTATTCCATCAAAGTATGTTTCGAAATACGAAACGAACTAATGATGCGCATTTATATATATTTGCTAATTAAAAAATGTAATTTTTCTTGGAAAATATATCCAAAAGCAGAGGAAAATTAGTTCTATAGAAATACATAACCAATAGGTTTACAATAAAAATATATAAAAATATATACGCGTAAATACCGAAGTGTTGTTTACAAATTAACTAAATAAACTTGTGTTCACTTTTCATACCAGCTAAATGTTCATTTCAAACACATTACATATATATATATAATTGGCACTTTGTAACCGCTGAAGCGATTTTCGGCCGAACTCCTCCTCCAATTTGTGGTTTTGCGTCTTGATGTTTTTCCAACAAATGGAGGGACCTACAGTTTATACTAAGCCGCCTCCGAACGGCTGATGGTTTTTTACGAGGAGCCTTTTTTTATTTCATGTCCGAAATACACTCGGAGGGGTGGACATTCCCTGCCGAGGGGCGACCGCAATTAGAAAATTTAATTTAATTTTTTATTTAAATTAATTTTCCATAACTTTTGGATGTTGCTGGCACTGGGATATGAACCCGAGCGTTCCGAATGTCAGTACGCAATGCTAACCACTCGGCTATCGCGGCCGCCATTACATATACATACCTAAATTTATTGTACAAAAGTAATAAATCATTTTGCACATTTCTGAGTTCAGCAACACCAAAACTGCAAATATTCGTTGGCGTACACTCAGCTACCGTTAAACAAAGTCAGCAATATGTTGCCATCAAAATTATTTTGGAAATGTTTTTTTATTTGTTATTGTATATCTGTACTCATTTTATAGGTTTCATGAACATGAAATGATATATTAGCTTAGGTCCGAAGTATATAAGTATCAGGAGGAAAAGGAATAAGCCCTTGAAAATGTAAACCCAAATGATCAGAATACCTATCTGTTCGTTGGCCTGAGCGCTAACTAGTCCCTCAATTTTCGAAAAAGTTCAACCAAATATATTTTAAACAATCAGTTGTCAGAACATACCAGAACGGACCACTATAAACATATAAACATTCAAACCGAAAATCATCACAATCCAACTGATATTCCATATAAGTAAATAATAAATGTTTAATTTTAAAATGCAGAGCATAAATTTGATATAGTCATGAAAGGTATAAAGACATCGGCATGAACAAAATTAGCTCTTCTTTTTTATTTTTATTTACTCTTTCCCTTTTCACGCAAATAATTTCATGCGCTTTTTTGTAATTGTCTTATTTGTTTAGGCTACTGATTCGCTTTCTGGCTCTATGCTTTTAATTGGCATTAGTTTGCATTAAATAGGCTTTTCCTTTTTTTTATTTATACTCTGCATTGACAGCGCAGGGCTTTTGATGAACAAATTTATAATATCACGATTTTAATATAATAAATATGCTTTTCATATTAAAGTCATTGTTCATGAGTAATAAAAGAAAATTTGAAGCATTATTAATTAAATTTTGTGTATTTCAATTTTTTCAGGAATTTCATAGTACATAATATTATTATTTTTACTTTAATTATGCGCTGAAAAAATTTGTAAAACAAACTATACACAAAAGAATCAGAAATTCCATTAGATGAAATTATCCGTATAACACGTGATGGACAAGGAAGGAAGACAATTTGAATTAATACAGGTTATAGTTAGAAAAATTCACTGCTGCAACATTAAGCAAAATATAAAAAACCCAAAGGAAAAAATAATTTTTCTGGACAAAAAATAGTTTCAGCTTATAATTGCTCAGATTCAGTTCTACAACATGATCAAAACAGTTTTGCTTCAGTTCTTCAAAGTACAAATAAAGGAAAAAATGAAGAGTGATATGATTTCTTTAAAAAAAGCACTAATTGTTAAGGAAATTAAAATGTTTTTTTTTTTATTTAATGTAAAGTACAATTGATACAATTAAGTTCTGAATATAACAGCATTCAAATGACCTTCACGACTTCTTTTGCAGGAACAAACTCTATAAAACCAATTTTTGAGAACTTTTCCGACGTTCAACATTGACTCTCAAAGAAGTCTGGTTTATTGCTAAAGACCAATGACTTCAAATAACTCCACAGGAAGTAGTCTAATAGTGTTAAATCCCAACTTCTTGGAGGTCAATGAATGTCACAATTTCTTGAAATAATCGAATCTCTAAACCTTTCTCGCAATAATTCGGTTGTCAGGCAGCATATGAATACGTTTATCTTCTTGAAACTGTAATAGTCAACCTTACAAAATTTTTTGATTTCGTTCCGGTAATATTGATGTAATCACGGTGTGGCCACTTGTATGAAATTTCGATAAAGTCGCGTGAGGACTGTTTCCATTGCCTAAACATTGCACCAAAAACAATTTATAACAACCTAAAAAAGGCTGGATATGCAAAGAGGTGTGGTCTATCGTTGCAACATGAGAGATAATATCTCATGGCCCGAATCGATTTTTTTATATGAAGTGAATTGCTTCCCTACGCCCAAACTCTTAATAAAGCGCCCAGCTTTGGAGGATACTTGTGTTTCAATAGGACAACGCCCAACAGGTTCTTATGTACCTACCTTATAGTCTTTTGCCAATAGAAACAAATATTTATATTAGTGAAAAATAATTACATTTCCTCCAAAATAAAATTCAAAATATGGTAAAAAAAGCCTTCAATTTAATGCAAAAATAATGGATTACTTTTTATCAGACTTAAATACACTCTTCAGGTTTTTAAACTGAAAAAAAAGAAATAAAGAAAAACTGTATTTCTCTACACTGAAGCTTTTATATTTTCATGGACATATCATATTTATGACTTTTCGTTTCAGGATAGTTTTTGGAATCAAAATTTATATGTATACACGTGTGTAAAATTCCGAATTATACGCTTTTCGATGCGTTTTCACTCAAAAATCTCACATCTACTTTATAATATAACTTTATGCATATAATTCCTTGTTCGTGCCTTGTGTTGAGATCAAAAAAATGTTTTCGTGGTAAAAAGTAGGTTTCATGTAAACTCGCTCAAACCCAGTTTTCATTGGAAACTACTTAAAAGCCCACACCCTACACAATGCTATTAGTGTCTACACTAGGTTATTCAATATTTGTATCGCAATGGAAAACAAACTTTGTGGTTTGGCGTTGTTCATTGTCAAATAATGTTAACAAGATTTTATAGTTAAAAGTTCGTTAGTAATTATTATAAATGGCGCAAGCTGAGAGAAGCACGTCCATGACCTCTAATAAACCTGTGTCACAGTAAGATAATTACTTTGCGAAGGCTACTTGAGAATTTTTCAAATTAAAAAATTTCTGCAATGGATTTTGAAAAGCTTGGAAAATTTGTGAAAGAACAATGGTATGAAGACACTAGTGCAAATTATGCCTCGAATTAAATATTGAACATTTATTCATTATTCGATAGATAATTTAAAAACATTTATACACCAGCACTTTAATGAAGAAAATTCTGAAATTTATGTATGTATGTCAATATTGCAATATATATTAATATATATTTTCCTATTTTCCCGTTTTAAATTCCATGCATTTCGTAAATGGTATAATTTGTGTTCAAAAACGTTGCTCCTCATAAGCTGTGGCAAGTAGTTACGAATTAACTTTAATATTTTTTAGATAAGGAAAATTCTATTCTAAAATTGTTTACTTTGTACTATTAGCTTCATTTTTTAACTTTTTTCAGAAATGTTGTTTGGTTGTTTTTGACTTCTTCACTTTACTTGATCAGACCGACCAGCGCACTTAGGCCTGAAGGCCTGTTGTGGCACCGCTGTGGAGTACTTCTAACCTTCTTAGTTTTGCAAATCATTTCGTGTACCTTATGAACGGTGCGATGGGTTTACCAGCCATTGCCACGTCAGCCAGACAACTGAAGAATTGATGTCCTAGGTATTTAAGTCATGTGATGCTTAGGACTGGACAGTGACAGAGGTAGCAACTGTGAAAATCATGGTAAGTTCAAACAAATTATTAAAATTGATGTCATCAGCTTAAAAATCTAGAATTTCTATTTTAAATGGCATTATAAGTAAAGTAGTTTTCTTTTATGGAGTGTTTCCTTACTAGCTCATTCTTTGGAAGGGAATTTTGCAGGCAATGGTTATTAGACTCATAAACTTTTTCCGATATATGAAAATACCATAATTGTTTTGATCTAAAGAGATTACTACAATTACCGCACAACTTTTATTTTTATAACGCTGTGTTGACAGCTGTAGTTTATATAATTGTTAATAATTATTACCTATTCAAAGTTAATATTTGAAGAATATATCTCAAAATATGGTATATGATGACAAACTTCTGTTTCAAATTTTTTTGGCCAACACGTATCCAGAAAGATGTAGATCCTTCATTGATCTCCCCGTTCTACGTACCAAACACAACGAATTACTTCGACAATCTCTTCAGAAAATAGTCCCAAACAGGAGCAAATTGGGAAAAAACAAACGCCTTCGATCAAGCAGCCATACTCATCTATACAAACGATTCAAAGCTCGTTAAGAAAGCATGAAATTACTAACCCACTGCAACGTCTTCCAAACAGAACTGTTCGCAATCATAGAAGACGCCGAGTGGCAGCTCAAATCTACGGCAGCAGGACTATCAGTTACGATATATTCCGATAGTCAAATAGCTATCAGATCTCTTCAGGATAGTGGCTATAAAAAGACGCGAAAAAGTCTAAACATATTATCCTTCTAGACCGGTTATCCATTAGTTCCGTGGGAAAACAGGCTATTACCCCAATGAAAGAAATAAATCATTGAACACTACCACTTCTTTGATTGGCTCTCTGAACTAGCTTCAGCAAGATTTTGTAACCTCGTTACTTTTAATAGACACGCCTATAAAAAGCAAAATATAAACAAGCATACAAAACATTAACAATCATGTTGACAGCCTTTACACTGAACAGAATTAATTAAATAAAAAAATTTTAATTCGCTGCTCTAGTAACTACATCTTGCTAAGCCCGCCTTGGGTAGTACTCCACAGACTCTTTCACTTCTTTGTCCCTGCAGCTACCTACAAAAATCATTAGAAAAGTTTTGATTAAAGTCGGTTTTAGTTTAAGTACGGAGAATTTTTTGCAGTTAGAGTGGTACAGTCTCTTACCAGCTCATCTACCATACAGTTGTCTGGGATGTCCGAACACGGCTGTATAGCTTGTTAATAGTGCTTCTGCATTTCAAAGCCACTTGTGGTGTGGTGTAATTACATTGAACATGTAAAGGTATAAAAATGTGAACTAGGAGTTTTTGCTTGAAGAAATCAACTCCATAATTTTAAAGATTAAGAAATTTCCAAATGTTGAATGCAAGACAATAACAATATAACGTTAATTAGCTATCAAGGAGACCGACAGTAGATATGTAAGCCATATTAATAAGTAATTAACTGGATTTAAATTTTTCTAATATTTCAACTGTTTTATATATAACGTGGTTAAAGTATTTGATTTATATACATCAACAATAGTAACAATAGGAAACGTTATTATAATAATTATTTTTATTTTTTATTACTGTGAAAGCAAGCAATTTAATGTTAATTTTATTTTAATGAGTGGATTATTTATATACATTTGTATTTTAAAATATATATATATACGTTTTTATATTACAATTATTTTTGCTTTATTTGCACGTTTCTCACTGAGCTTGTGCAAATACTCTGAAAATGGTAACATAAAGGGTTTTCCAATAAAAGGGGAAATTTATTGTTGAAAAGCCTCTCCATGGTCAACGTGTATATATTTGGTGCGGTTTATGGTCCGACGCGGTCATTGAACCTTACTTGATTTAAAAATAAGACTGGGGAAACAGTTACGGTGAATAGATTGCGCTATCGGGAGATGATTAATGATTTTTCATTACCGGAATTGGATGGTTTTGATCGACAAAACGACGCTACACGGGTCAAACAAGCAACGAAACCTTAGATCTTTTAAGCGAAAAGTTTTCGGACCGTGTTATCTCTCGAAAAATTGATTGCAATTGGCCACGGAGGTTTTGTGATTTAAAAACCTTGCGACTTCTTCAAAACTTCAAAGATGGAATTCGTGAAGCTATGGCCACTTTGAGAGTCGATTATGGAAAATTTAAAAAAAATTTTAAGATCCTATAAGCTTTGTATAGGCGCTCATAATAATAATAATAATAATAATAATAATATTTATTTGCGTTATTGACAACATACCTTTCACTTTACATTGAAATAAACGCCCGATCTTTATCTCAAATAATGTCATTTTTCTTTAAGTATCAAAATAACACCCCTTATTGGAAAACCTTGTTTGATTGAAAATACAGAAATATATTTTTATACTAATATTACATGATGATTTGTATAAAAAAGAAAATTCATTTAATGATTCTAAGGCAAATTGAGTGCTTTAAATTATAAAAAAATTTGCTCCCAGCAGAACTTAAAGTGAACCAACTTTGCTAAAAAAAAATATTTTCAAGCATGAAAAGCTTTAAAAAATGCCGTTTTCGAGTTGTTAATAGTCACAAAAGAGGCAATTACTCGAAATAAATTTCAGTAAGTACAAAAGCAAACTTTCTTTTATCCTTAAATTTACTATTTGTTAGACTTAAAGCTATGTGTGTATGCACATACCTATATACTATGTATTTATATCGTGTACGTCTACGACAATTTATAAAAAAAAAATTACTTTCAATAAAAACGAAAATACAAAGTTTAAAATGTTGTCTGAAAAGTTTTTATAAAACTGCATTTATTTAAGCGATTTATTTTCATATTATATATACCATTTCGATAAGGACGGGCATACACGTATGTACTCGTACATATGCATATACGTACATATTCGGCATGTTTGTATTTATATCAAACTTAGAAATTTACTCTCTACAAGAGCACTCAACCGACAGCTTCCAAACAACTTATGCATCTTCGTGTTTACGCAGCGCAATTTTACATACATACATACATATGTGCATATTTAAAGTGAAAGCCTATGTATCTATCTATCTATGTAATGTACGTGTATACAATACAAGTGGCACATAAATCAAAAATTCTTCTGTTGACATTATAAAACTTTAACAAAATGTTTACATGACATGAAATCGGGTTTTTCTTTTTCTTTGATCGAAAAACTAATATTGATACTAATATTTGGAAATACAGATATACAGACATATGCATGTATATACCTATACATACATATATTTATTTGGTTTGCTTATTCACTAATAAGGTCAATATGCTGGTCATCAGAGTTTTGTCAAGCACATCGATAAATTTCCTTAAAAATAAACAACCACAGGCAAATATATACATATACAATACTTGTGAATGTGTTTGTTTGCCAGTTTGTATATTTTTGTATTTTTTTTAAGTACGAAAATAAAACTTTTAGTGGTTTTTTTTGAGTATACTTTAATGAAATGGCAGAGTATGTTTGCCCTACTTCAAATGTCAAATTTTCTTTTGAACATTTGTGCAACTCAAGCAGTTCAAAGCTAAGTATTAAGAAAGCATACAAATTATTGATAGTGTCATAAATAATTCAAATTGAGTTGCAGATCTTCAGTAAGGGCAATCGAAACACTATTGATTTACGGAAGGATCAACATTGCCGCACCACAGTGAACAGAAAACAGATTGCATACCCAGCAACCTTATGGTGGATCAATGCATGAGCGCATTGAGATCGATACCAAGAATTAAATAAAAAAGAAGAAGATGCATGTGCAGCCAAAAAAAAAAGAGAAACGCCGAGATGCATGCGTAAGCAGAGCTTGAGAATCTGTCCGAGTCAGATAATACTCAAATATTCTACGGAAAGATGAGGCGACTTACAGAAGATTCAAGACTAGGGCAAATCCTTGTAAGACCCAAACAGGTCACCTAATGACTGAAGCACAAATTCTACTTAATTTATGTAGGGAACACTTCTCCAGCTTGCTGAATGGCAGTAAAGGTGCAACACCAAGAGATGGTGTACCCAATTCCCTAACATTGGAACTACCACGATTTGATGTATGCCTATTTCTACCAAACCAGTAATTTGACTGTTACACTTTTTCTTATATAATTTTGTACGAATAGATTCAGACAGTATTGATGAAAATAGTTTTTAGTACAGCAATTATTTATATATGACAACGTATAAAGTTAGAATAGACTGAAAACTTACAACTTACTACACAATGTTACATACATTTTTTTTTAAATTGGTGGTGTATTTGCAATACATTTTCCACACATAAATTTTTTGCATTTTGAACAAGTTTTGTTAGTTTTATTGCAATTATATAATGTGATATTAGGAGGAATGAAAACACTGGAAGATGCTACTACCTGTACTTCCAATCGTTTCTGAGCTCCTTGGCTAATTAAAATAAAAATTCCTAACGTGAAATTGCTGACCCAGTTGCATCCTTATACAAAATTTAAGTATTTAGTCCAGTCACGTGTAGTGGGCACTTCCTTGATCTACATTTCACACTAGGTATACCGTGTATTTGTTGAAATTTGCCGGATTTTTCGATTTCAGAGGAATCTCAAAATTTTTTTATTCAAAGTATTGACCATTGGTCTCTACACATTTCGCCCATCTCTCAGGCAAATTATGGATACCATTCCAAAAAAAACTTTCTCTCTTTCGAAGCAAACCATTCGACGAGCCATTTTTCGACTTCTTCAAAATTAGCGAAGCACTGCTCTGCAAGGGAGTGTCCCATCGATGCAAAAAGGTGATATGTCGGACGGGGCGAGGTCTGGAGAGTACGGCGGGTGCGATAATATTTCCCAATTAAGTGTTTTTAATGTGTCTTTCACCATTTAAACGGTATTGGACGGCCCGTTTTCATGGTACAAGATAACTTTGCCATGTCTTCGGGCCCATTCCGACCGTTTTCCGATCAAAGCATGATTCAAATTGATCATTTGTTGTCGGTAGCGATCCGTGTTCACCGTTTCACCAGGTTTTAACAATTCGTAGTACACCACACCACACTGGTCCCACCAAACACAGAGCATTGTCTTACGGCCAAAGCGGTTTGGCTTTGCAGTCGATGGGCCAGCTTCACCAGGGAAAAGCCATGATTTTTTTCGCTTCGGGTTCTCAAAATAAATCCATTTTTCGTCCCCCGTGACAATTCGATGCAGAAAATATTTCCTTTCGAATCGTTGAAGCAGCATTTCACAAACGGTTTATCGATTTTCCATTTGTCTATCGTTCAGCTGGTGTGGCACCCATTTTCCATACTTCTGGATCTTTCCCATGGCTTTTACACGTTGGCAAATTGCTCTTCGAGTTACATGTAGTGTTTCTGCCAATTTTTGTTGCGATTGGGTTGGATCAACATGCAATTCCTCGTCTTCGAACTTTTTCGCAGCACCAGGATGTTCGTTGTCTGTCAAATCGAAATCTCCACTTTTAAATTGACGAAACCATGTCTCACATGTTCTAATCACTGGAGCATGTTTACCGTAAGTTTCTACCAGCTTCAGCTGTTTTTTTCTTTTGATGAAATAAGAAAAACAACGAATGCCGCAAATGCGATTTACTTGGAACGAAACTCGACATATTCACTGAGGTAGACAAATATGACGCTATTATTTTGGCGGAATGTGACTTGCGTATTTTTGTAGGTTAATGTCAATAGAAAAAAATTACATACATGCCAAATCATAGAAATGTATACATATTGCTAGCGACATCTACTTGTAAAACCGGCAAACTTCAACAAACACACCTGGTATTACGTGTCATTTGGTCAACCATATCCACGCCAGATATTGTTTTATTATAATACGTGTATGTAGTCGTTTCCGGAAGGCATTTCCCATTTATTTTGGTCCCCACTCTTCAGACCATAAATAATATTCATAAGCACCACGAGTAAACAAAATGCCAAGAAATGCGTCAGAGTAGTAGCTAGGTAATTTCCATTCCTTCTTTTTGTCGCTCTGTTTTGATCGGTCATTCAATCACTGAAAATTATCCGAAACGCACTACTTACTTCATTCATAATAATATTACGTTAGCATAAGCAGTAGGTCCCGACGTTTTACCAAACACATTTATGGTGTTAGCTCTGGCGCGATGTGGCTTACTAGCTTGAAATTGTTTTCAAACATTTCCATCTGCTGCTACGATTTCAGGTTCTAAGGGAATGTTTTCATCTATTTCATCTTTTTCTTCTGTTTCTGCTGCTTCTTATGTTCTGAGAATTCTCTTAATCCTTCGATATCATCGATATCTGAATTTTCACATTCAATTTCATGCAGGCATTCTAGAAGTTCCACATCTCGTGTCGACATTGCTGTAACTGCCATAACTACGTGTAATAAACATAATTCATGAACCATAAATTTCCCCACCTTTACTGTAAATGTTTAACCTTTATATACTAGTAAAGCCGAACTTTTATATGACTTGAATTCTAATGAGTTTTCAATCTCCCCACACGATTTCCGAATTTAAAATTTCGACTGTTAATATAAATCCAACCAGTATTGCCCACATACTAAAACTCAACTACTCTACATATTCAGCTAGAGGCTCGAAAAATGTAAACCAGTCATTTGACTGCTTTTGGTAATAGAAGGTATACCACATCAGTATTTTCAAAATGGATTCGCGGCGAAAATTTTATTTTCCAAAAATCCCATATTTTTATGATTTCAGGAAAAGTCACAAAGTTTGAACTAGCTAGTGTACTTTAAATGAAAATATGACATAATTTATACAGAAAACAGTAATTTAACCCATTCTGGTAATTCTAGTGCTAATCAATGACAACGGAACAGATGTTTCAATCCACGAGCATGAAGAAGTTCGAAGTGCAATTGTCCGCTTAAAAAACTATGAAGCGGCCGAGTTATTGAAATACGGCGACGAAGGACTGAAAAGATGCATGCATCAGCTTCATTGCAGAATATGGTACGACGTGGCCGACGATTGAAATTTAAGTATGGTCTGCTCAATCCATAAGAATTAACCCACAGTCTGCAGTAATTAGAATATGCCTCCTTAACATCGCATATGAGGTCTCATCAAGCGTATTGTGTGAAAGACTAAAGCCCACTGTCAACAAACTAATTGGACCTTATCAGTGTGGCTTCAGACCTGGTAAGTCAACTATTGACCAGATATCCACCATGCGCCAAATCCAAATCCAAATCGTGATAAGATGATCGATATACACCATCTCTTTGTCGATTTCAAAGCAGATTTTAATAGCACGACAAGGAGCTGCCTCTGAATATGGTATCCCCACAAGATCGGCGGCCGCGGTAGCCGAGTAGTACAGCCATTCGCAACGCTCGGGTTCAAATCGTGGTGTCGTACTAATGTCCAAAAAGTTATAGAAAATTAATTTAAATAAAAAATTAAGCTAAATTTTCTAATTATGGTCGCCGATCGGCAGGGATTCTCAACCCTTTCGGGTGTATTTCTGTCATGAAATAACGCTCCTCATAAAAGAAAAACATCAACCGTTCGGAGGCGGCTTAGTATAAACTGTAGGTCCCTCCATTTGTTGGAAAAACATCAAGACGCAAAACCACAAATTGGAGGAGGAGCTCGGCCGAAAATCCCTTCAGCGGTAACGTTAAGCAACACTAAAAATTCTGCCAGGATCAGGAAGGACATCTCCAAGTCGTTCGCCAACCACGATTACATTGACATTATTGGTCTCAACAACCTCGCCGTGAGTTCTGCTTTCCCCAGACTGGATAAGGAAGCGAAGGAAATTGGTCTGGTAAGGAAATAGGACAACACGAAATATTTCCTGTCCACGTTACTGTTGACAGTCTGAACATCGAGGTCGCAGATAATTTGACTTATCTAGGGGCCAGCAATAACACCAGCAATACTGTCTGCCTTGAAATCCAGCACAGAGTAAGTATTGCCAACAGGTGCTACTGTTTTGGTATACGGTGCGGAGACATGAACGATGGCAACATCTGATGAGTCGGTGTTAGGAGTGA
Organism: Ceratitis rosa; assembly: GCA_037013455.1. Taxonomy (NCBI): domain Eukaryota; kingdom Metazoa; phylum Arthropoda; class Insecta; order Diptera; family Tephritidae; genus Ceratitis; species Ceratitis rosa. The sequence goes on along the minus strand of JAWMAG010000020.1, from coordinate 2,515,750 downwards.
AAAGTAAAAAATAAGTTAAATAGAAAGCAATAAAGAAAAGCTGTCTTTGACCATGCCGCAGTCTTTCGACCTTTCATGACCACATTAAATTTATGGTTTTTCCTTTTTGGTTAAAATATTAACTATTATATCTGGAAAATTTGTGGGAAAGTATTGTATGATAAAGCTTTCCAATTTCTGTGACTTTCGGTGTCAATTTTTATTTAACGGAGTTCTGATAGAAGCCTCCTATCTGAATAAATCGGTTCATGGAGCTACCTATATGTAATTCATTATATGTGATCAATATCTATGGTGGTCCGATATGTACCAACTTTGGTTGAAATATCGCAAAAAACTAGGCTCTAGTTTGGGTAGAAATAGGCGGATAGACGGACATGGATAAAACAACTCAGCTCGCCTTTCTGTTCATATGGCTGCACTATCCTACCTTCCTTCTGGTACTTACATACCATACTACAGACCAAAGTTCATATACCACTACATGTACACGAAAGGTAATAATTTTTAGGACAAAAGCATTACTAATGATCAATTTGTTATATACCAACCAGATTTTGGGTGTAACTTAATTAAGTGGAGAGAATTTAAAAGGAAAAATAAAAGAAGCATAATTTTCTCCCAACTCTTAAAAACCTACTCGACCGCAAATAGAAAGTCTTATAATAAAATAAATCGGCCTGCACTGTGTGTTCTCCTTCTGTTTTCATCAACATGCATTTCCCCTCACAGCTTCCATTCGTCTCGCCCGATCATTTCGAAACACCTCAATAACACATTCACCAGTTTACTCCTCATGTCCAGCGCGCATAAATAGGTAAAAATAATATTTTTATATATTCAATAATAAATATCAGCTTTCAAGTTTATTCAACCGCATGAAGTATTTTCTGTTTTTATATATAATTCTTTTTATTTTTGTTATACATATGTACAATAAAAAAAAATAGTATTTGCAGCCTTAATACATTGACGGGCAATCACTTTGAGGAGACAAATAATAATCACCTATATAAGTGTTTGCCAACAGATGTCAACACAAACAACTTATTGTTTGACAGTTTTGATGCTTCAGGTAATGACAATCATATCATAATTTCTTAGCAATTGTAAAATATTAATGGTGCAATAACAAAGTATTTTGAAATTTAATATGAGAAACACTAAAATGCTCTCTGAATTACCGTATATTTTAGTAAATGTGTTTATATAAACATTTTTTCATAGGTATATTTACAAGGTCACGCGCTTACTCAATTGTATGCTGAAAAATTTCACTTGCGTGCACCTGTACGGGTATAACACGGCGTATACGTAACTAAATTACAGCCACTCAATGCAGCTCACCCCCTCCAGCTGTAAGCTCAGCAAAGTTAAACTTAATTTCTTTTCATTTCTTTTTTTACTTGCTTCCAATCAGCTATTCCAATGTCACCATGATAATATTTTCACTGTCAATTTTCGCGTCTCGTCGCCAACTAAGGAAACGCGAGTGGAGAGAGCAACAAATTTAATATTAACGCTGCCACCACAATGATGGCAATGTGTAATTTTCTTAAATCCTACAACGATTTTTTCTTCATATTTCTCTTTTTTTCTTTTGGCGCACCAAAATTATATATAATTCATGTGAAAATTCCACAAATTTCTCTTTTGGTGCGTGATAAAATCAGCAAAAATAATACAGCACAAAAGAAATTCGATAATAATCTTGCCACCAGGTGACAAACCAACACCTACACGTACACCTACACACCGCATAGGCAGCTGGAGAGATTTGAGATTTTGTGGCTGACGGATTTGCTGGTAGTGCTGAGGGCACATAATTGTTATTGTTGTTGATGAAGAAGTTGTTGCTGTTCGAGTGGGTGTGTCTGGCTATATTTACAAAAACCCACACACATACACACATACATGCATATTGCACACTTCCATGTATATAAGCGAATTTCCGATTTACTGTGGCATCATATTAACAGCTGCATTATTTCTACAAAAATACGTGTATACAATACTTCATTTGTGCCATACAAACTTCTAGGTAAAATTACTAGCGCTGAAAAATAAGCTTATAAGAAATCTTGAAAGACATTACAAATGCTGCAAAATCTTTAAAATAAAAGATGCGTGCATTTTGTTTGTCATAAGATTAAAATATTCCATTTTGTATCCCATTTAGTACTTGTTTTTTTGTTATTTTTTTTATTTTTATTATATTATTAGTTCTTTTTTTTTGGGTAATAGTTACAATTATCATTGTGAATTATAGGTATATATGGATGGCAAAATAAAGAAATACAAACATTTTTAAAACAATTTGATTGAAATTAAAAATTGCAGTGGCATAAAAATCTCTCAAAGCTGTCAGTTAATAAAAAAAAAAATACAATGCACAATGGATCCGTTTAAAATACTGGTTAGCAGTGTGTACTAATATTCGGAAGGCCGGTGTTCAAGTCTTGGTAAGACCAACATCCAAAACTAAGAAAATTAATTTAAATAAAAAAAAAACAAGTTAAATTTTCTAGTTGCGATCGTCCCTCGGCAAGGAATTTCAAACCATCCGAGTGTCTTTAGCTTAATTGAGATTTCCCTTTTTTTATTTTTTTAGACGTAAGATAATTCTTTATTTTATAAACTGTTGAATTTACGCTTTAAATTTTTTAGAAAAATTTATCAGCCGTTTTTAGCTTCAGATAATATATTATTAATCTCTAGTTAGAATTATCAAAAAAATCGATTTTTTTTATTAAATTTTTGTAATGTATTCAAGTAAATACTCTGATAATTCGATCCGAAATTTTGGAAGTTACATGGATATCTGTGTCTGCGTCAGAGCATTTGAAAGCGGTGAGCCGGTGTTAACCTCGTTTTTCTCAAAATTGTGTTTTTCAAGTCGGCGACACAGATTTCTATCTAAACCGATTAGTCTCAAATTTTTACACGGGCTTCTAAACAATATTTTCTAGTACTTAATCGAAGCTTTTTAATTACCGAAAGGTTTTCTTTTTAAAACGCAATTCAAGACCAAAATTATGGAGAAAAATTCAATTTTTTTTTTGCGAAGCAGCCATTTTGTCAAAAAAAAATTTAGTTTATTCCTTAAATTAATCACCAGATTATACATTACTTTAACAAAATCCATTTGGTTTTTTCATTTCAGATGATTCACTTCAGAAATACAATCGTCACCGCAAAACGCCTTTTTTGGGAGGAGTGCCTGCAGATCTGCTGTAGCCATTTCAAAAACTGTTAATTTTATAAATAAAAAACTGGGAACTACTCTTCAAAGGTGACATAATATGTGTGCAAATGCTCAAAATAATAAAGGTAAAAGTTTCCTCGTGAAAAATGTTTAAAAACCTCATTTTTAGGGCTCCTAACTAGATGTAACCCCTTAATTGGTTAGATCTTTTTAAGTCATCACTACGAAAGCGAGAAAAGCAACGCGGAATTCTCATCAAAATTTTCAAACCAATATCACTTTCTATAATTATCTATGGCCATTGGAATTAACTCGGCTCTCCTTAGGCTATGATTTCTATGTCTTTAAGCAAATCAGGTCACTATTAATAGATTTGAATAGCCACAGATTAAACCGAAGGTTCCTTAATTTTGAGGTAAGTCATCAAAACGCACACCATAAGCAGGAACTGTGGACTCTTCAGTTAGCGGTTATAAAATTCAAATTATTTATAAACATACATACATATGACTTTATTTAAAAACTTCTGTAATTTTACAATTAGTTTCGCTATTACACAGTCATACCCAAACTTAAAAAAAATGAAAGGCACATGCTAATCAATTTGTCATCTCTCATAGGGATTGTCAATTTTCAAAAACATTTTTTTCGCATTTTCATCGTTTGTTGATTCGTTAATTTTTTTACTCACAATACACCCTCCATAAGCCAATACCAGTTGCTCAAATTTTTTTAATGGAATTAGTTTCACAAAAAGAACGAAATACTTGCCGCCCTTAAGCCTCTCGCAAAAGGAATATACGAGTATATAGCTCATTAAATTTGAAGACTTATGATATATTTTGAATATCCTAGCTAGTTTCTAGGATGAGTTATCGGCCGTTTGCTCTTTGAACTACAACTTATGTTCAACGCAATCCCAATTGTCAAAACATTCTGTAAAAAGTTTACGATTTACGAAATGGTTAAGTTTATGCAGTTTGGAAAATTATATCTTGAAGTTAGCATAAACACCAACAAGAAGGTCAGCCTTGAAATCTAATGGATGATGCTTTTCATGCGGTTTAGATGGATAGTAATAATCTCGCTTTGAATATTCTGGATTCAGCACTGGCCATTGGAAGCAGAGAAAGAGTAAAGCTCAACTCCATTGTAAGAACTAGGTTGAGAAGAACCCAACTGAGTATGGTATTTCCAATTGTATTATCAACTCAGCTGTAATTGCGTAAACGGTGTATATGCCACTTAAGAAGAAAAATAAGATAAATCTATTAAAGAGAGATTTCATTTGATAATTTTTTCGAAAAAGAAATTATTTAATGAAATTAATAATTAAGTAGAAAATTCATACATACCCATAATTACTTATTAAGGGATTTTCATAGACTTCAGCGTTAAAAACGAAAGGTATCGAAATAAGATGAGTAAAAAAGCATTCACAATTTGCTCTTCCTTAATCAAATTTACTATTTTAATATAGATAAAAAATATTTTAACTAAAATAAAAAAATTTTAGAAAATAAATGGAATCCTCCAAGGGAATCCCTTAAACTCTTCGAAGCACGAGCCAACCACTTGACTAGTGCGTGGCATAAAAATATTCAAACACCGTTACGAAATACATCAAATAGTAATAGACTGTGGCAATAAAGGCAAAGTTGAATGCACTAAGTAATAGTATACTCAAGTGGTGATATAAGCCACTGAAATCTCACACCTGTATATGGTATATGTTTATGTTTGTACACCATACATATAGCTACCGATGTGCATATTAAGATTTCATTTACTCAATCAACCAACAGTGGTGTAGATTGGAAACTATACAAAAAATGTCCTATCACTGCTACTACACCAGTCAGCCACTTACAGGTCTGAACATACATATATATTATACGCAGGTGCCCTTAAACCATAACATTTGAACTGTGACCACGCAGCACTACTTCAACGGTTAGCTTTTTTTATTTGTATCTGTTGGAACAATACCCCAGCTGATATGCTGAGCAGCTGAGTGTAACGCACGAGATGGAAGTGAAGAGGAATGAAGCAACGATGATAACTACGATTAAGTGACGTGTCATAGTGTGAATTTGTGCCACTTTGGGTGCCAAAGGTAACGTCAGCTTTGTTCGTTTGTACATTTTTTGTTTATAAGCTCTAAAACAAAGCAAAGTACCTGCGCAGATACAAATGAACATACTTATACCATACATATATGCGGAAAGGGAAGAAAACTTAAGCGATGATAAAGCAGTAGTCAACGTGAAAGAAAAACCAAGAAAGGAAAAAACTGAGAAAAATAAAAAGTTAGGTTAAGATCATTGAAATGCCGTGAGAAATTTCGAGATAGAGCAAATTGTAAGAGATATGAAACAAAGACAGAATGCAACAAAAATGAAGGTAAATAAAAGTGTCGAAACACACACAAAAGTAATAAACAAAAGAAAAGGGATACCAATAGTTAAGTGAAGATAAGCAGCTTGAATAAGATTAATTTATATAATTTAGCTACAAGAGTATTTTGACTGTAATTTTGACTACAAAATATTGAAGTAAAAAAGAAACAGAATAATTTAATATACATATTTACAAATTCACTTATATGTGAACAAGCTATAAAAGAAAATTAATTGGAAAAAGTGAACAATGAAAATAAACATCTTTGATTATTTTATTTTATAACTATTTTTATAAGGTAGAGAGAACAGTTAAACTATGGCAGAATTGATGCTTTATAACCACTGAATCTATTTATGGTATTCATGATGATTTTTTCACATAACTGGAGGTGCCTACAGTTTATTACCAGATGGATTTCTAAAGTCACATTTCTCAGTCTGAAGATACGTAAATACGCATTTGGGGCACCGAGAATATTCAAATAATTGAAGACCCCCATTACCCTAAAAAATTAACTTACTGTCTAGTGCGCTCTTTGGTTCGTATTACTTCACGTGGTAGTATTGGATGAGTGCATAAGTTCGTGCCCGATTTCAAGTGCAAACTAAAATTGAAATTTTTTGAAGAAAGCGCTTTTATTAATCAATTATGTATTCGCCATCATGTTCGGCAATCCACTCCCAACGTTCAACCAATTTACGGATGCCTGATTCATAGAAATCGCTCGGTTTCTCGTTGAAAAAGGTGTCAAGGTGGTTTTTGACGTCTTCCACATTTTTAAATTTTTTTCCATTCAAATTGTTCTGCAGCGATCGAAACAAATGATAATCAGAAGGTGCAATGTCGGGTGAATATGGGGGATGCGGCATGATTTCCCAATTCATCTCCTTCAGTTTGGCCAGGGTCGGTTTTGCAACATGTGGCCTGGCGTTGTCATGATGGAAAAGAACTCCTTTGCGATTGGCCAAAATCGGACGTTTTTCATCAATTTCTTTCTTCAATTCGACCAATTGCTGACAATACTTGTTGGCAGTGATCGTTTCTCCAGCTGGCAAGAGCTCAAAATAGATCACGCCTCGGATATGCCACCAAATGCACAGCAGTACCTTCATCGGATGTAATCCACCTTTCGACATCGGTTCCGCCCCTTCGTGTGCCTGTTTCCATGTTCTTTTGCGTTGAACATTGTTGTACAGGACCCATTTTTCATCACCAGTCACAAGCTGATCCAAAAAAGGTTCGTTTTTGATCCGTCGAAGCAAAGAAATTGCTGTTGACATACGGTCCACTTTGTTCTTTTCACTCAACTGATGTGGCACCCATGTATCGAGCTTCAAAGTGTACCCAATCTTTTTTAAACGACGAAACGCAGTTGATTTGTTGACGTTCAATTCACTGGCAACCTCTTTCGTCGAAATACGTGAGTTATTCGCATCTAAAGTCCTTAGAACATCGTCATCAAGCTCAGAAGGCCGTCCACTGCGAGGTTGATCTTCAAGGTTAAAATCTCCAGAACGAAATTTCGCGAACCATTTCTTTACTGTGCGGAGTGCTGGAGCACGGTCCAAATAAACTTCGCGAATATCTTTAGTTGCAGCGCCCACTGTTTTTCCTTTGCGGAATTCGTATAACATAATATGACTCATATGATCTTTTTCGTTGTTCATCTTCCATGCGTCTTTTCACTAAGCAACTCAAATCAAAATGAAGTTATTTTATGCTTGATTTACAGTTCGGACTGTCACCTTTCCAACGATATATAATATGTATATATTTCTTTCACGAGCGCCACTCTCAAACGATTCGTACGGCATCCAGCGGAATCGGGCACGAACTTATGCATCCAATATGATAACCGAATTGTTTTATCCTGCAATTGAAGAACACATTTTGGATAACATGACCGTATATGGCTTTATTTTGAGGGAAAATTCCCAGTCGCAAAACTTTGTTACGGTGATGTCAATTAGCCACCGGGATCGTGCGATTTGACAACTTTGGACTTTTTTGTTAGCTTTTTTGATCACTTGAAAATCAATATTCGTAAAGTTATAGCTGAGATACCATGCAATATGTGCTTTTGGCATGGTCGAAAATTATCTCAAATGGATGAAAGTATTTGAAAATTCACGAGTTGATCATTTGAGATATAGTGTTTCCCATATTTATAATGCCAATGCTCAAACTTTGTAATAAAAATGGAATTTCAGGAAAAATATTATTTTAAATGCATTTAACTGACGTTTATTTTCGAAATCGCATAATGGATAGCCATGATTATCAGCTGCACTTTATCGTGCGTCAATTGTTGTATTATTTCCCACAAAACAGATTTAGATAATACTACCAAGACGGCAGGCACGTCGATAAATTACTGCCAAATTCAAGTAAATCTTAATATATTTTCAACTATTTAATGGCCTTCCAACTCGAGAACTAAACTTAATATAATGACGTTAATTTGAAAAACACCGCTATAAAATTCGCAGACACTGCTAAAAATTTAGGAATGAATTTCAACGGAACCCTTTCAGGGGGAACATCCATATAGCTATATAAGTATAAACTTGTCTTATATCTGAACGTCAGTTCTTTGTATTAGCTGTGAGTCTTTGGAATGCTTAGCCTCTTAAGGTAAAAATCATCCAAAATACAAAATTTGTGCTTTAAAGAGACTTCTACATTATTTTTACTTGAAATTGAGGATTTTATTTTTACTTTTCGTATCCAGTCTTATTCAAATGGTTCCAACTGTTTTTTATACAATCTATAACTCTTGGGCAATCGAGACGGTGCTTACATGACGATCGGAGTCGACAATGTCCATGATTTTATCGACATTTTCGACATGTTTCTTTAATATTACTTTATTCCCTTTCTACTACGCATTTTCTTCAAACCCATCTGTTTGTTTATTTTTCAAAACTTTTTTTAAATTCATCTTAAATGTTTCTTTTAAGTGTTACGTACTGCAAACGCACAAAAACTCCTGTTTTTAAATTTTTTTTTTTTCCACCGAAAGGAAGATGAATATAATTGGGAAGTATTTTAAGAGAAACTTATTTTTTGACCAAAAAATTTACACTTAATTGCTAATAAAAATTCTTTGAATTAAATTTTTGAAAATCCTCTACTTATATCTCTTTGAAATGCTGTTAAAAAATTTTAAAGTTTTGAGACATATAAAACATAAAGAGGAGCGCTTGCTATCAGGACCCAAAATTTCAATGAAATCGCTTTTCGATATGTTTAAAATCTTTTGTCCTTTATTCTGCAAGTTTCGTAGAATTTTTTAAGCTAAAACAAAATTTATTTCTTTTCTAATAACAACATTGGTGTTACTCTTAAGGTAGTCGCCTGGTATTTGGTTTGACGAAAACGATCATCAATAGCTCTCGCAGGGATATTTTTTTTAACTGCTAATTTTCGATTTAATATTCCGATTTCTACTTAAAAAATTTAAGAAGTCAACCATTTTCTTATTTTTAAACGAAACTGTTTCATCTTAGTTCCAACCAGAATGACAAGTCCACAGAGTAAAAATCTTTTTGATATATTGCAAAATGAAACTGATTGAATTGTATTTTTCCCAAATAGAATATTCCCAAAAAGCATTAAAAAGAATGCAAGTTTGATTGATATCTTAATTTCTTGATGCAAGTTCCTACACTGTTAAATAACTAATGGTTGTGTGTTTGATTTAATAAATAGATATCGTAGAAAAATTAAAATGTTTAATATGTTGTAATCACGCCTCTGCGACATAAAAAATACACAAAAATATATTGCGAAACCAGATATGTGTTTTATGCACATATAAACAAGAACTAAAAAGATTTAAAAATTTAATTTTTTCTTTTTTGTATTTTAGTGAATATTGTACTTTCGTTATGACATATCTTCTACAAACATTTCCTTATATGTATTATACTCATACTCAGGTACTATATATTTATGTATGTACATATATATGTATGTATAGGCATATGACCCTCACATTTTGGCACTCATATCTTTCCGACGAATATTACTCATACGCCTCGTTGACTCCAACGAACATTGTTATTTATTCTCTGGTGCTAATGAAGCATTTCGACATTTTATGTTGCTTTAATTTATGTATGTAACTTCAACAAGCACCAACAGACAATAGATTGGCATGTTTACCTTTTTATATACACGTATAAGTTATGTAATATGTGGCTTTTATGTGCCTAGACGAGTGATGCTGTCAAAAATTCATAGTTTGTTAAACTGGTTTTAAGAGTACAAAAATTGTATAACTTGTATGAAATAAGGGGTGGTTAAATTTTCAAGGGCCGATGTTGATTTTGAATAAAACACAAACTATTTAGGAAATTATTGAAATTGGTTATCAAGAAAAAGTTATCGCATTCGCAATGCTCAACGTTATTGTTAATAGTCATAACTTTGAAGTAAGATATAATTTCTTCTACCTTGAAACCAGAATAAATGCATCGCCTCGTTAATAAATCGTTTAAAACTTGGACAAAACTCCCGATTATCACTGCATGCATTTTAAAAGCTAATTTTGGATTATGGCTTTATCAATGTGAAACGGAAAGTAAGTTTAGACGCCACACCTTCTCCTACATACATATGTATGTTTATAAGTAAATTTTGCATTAATCTTTTGTGTACTGAAACATTTTGTATATAAAAATGTGTTTATGGAAACTAAATTTGATTTAATTTTCTTTTACAAATTAATTAACTATTTATTGAATTAAAATGCAAAAAATTTATATTGATTTATTGCATGTAGATATGTAAAAAAAAAACAAAAAAATATTTTTTGAATGTATAAGAATCATAAAAAGTAGTTACACTTAAATTAGTTTAAAAAGTATAATATATAAAATTATTAATTAAATATTTTTATCTTCAAATTCTTCGGGAATGATAAAACCTCAAATCAGCACACGCTTTTTTATGATCTCTAGAGTGTAGGTATGACTGATACTTATATTTATACACAAATCGAATTCCCTTTAGCATTCCAAAAAGGCAATTATATATTTTCTCATTCAAAAGCAAACAAAAAAAACACAAACAGCAATGAATGAAAACAAATTAAATTACTAAATTATTTCGAAATTTTAATTTGTCCTCCATGCAACA
>JAWMAG010000020.1:2425000-2500000 GCA_037013455.1 Ceratitis rosa | reverse complement strand
TTTCATCCATTCGGACAGCACGACCTAGCCAGCATAGCCGCTGTCTCTTCATTCGCTGAACAATATCAATTCCATCGTCCGCGGTATTCATCGTTATCAATGCGTAAAGTATCATAAATCGACCGACCCATCAGTTGTCGACATCGTCCACGCTTCTGCACAATATATTGTTGTAGAACGAGTATGATCAGGGACCTGTAGAATTCGTAGATTCGTAGATTCTGCGCTGGATTTCAAGAACTCATGGCGCGGTTGTTGAGGCTAATGATGTCAATATCAACGTCGTAAATTAGCAGCTGTACACTATTATAGAAGGTTATACCTTTTCTATTCAGCTCTGCGGCTGTTATTATTTTCTCCAGCAGCATATTGAGGAAATCGCATAATAAAGTGTCTGAGAGATCTTTTGGTACCGAACGGTTCGGAGAAGTCCTTCCCAATCTGACTGCGCTTCTGTTTACACAATCGTTCAAGTTTTTGAGGGGATCTCTCATCCGAGGCTTTGCTGGTTTTTGCATTGGAGAAATTCATGCCTGAGTTTTTGAAGGGGACTTTTGGTGAGCGCATTATCTTGCGCTGTTGGCCTGTGGCGTGGCTTCCAGAGATCTTGCGATTTAACAGCGCAGGAACTATTTTATGTGAGATCGCTTGTCTACGCAGACGATTTACCTTAAAAGAGAAGATTCATTGCATTGTTGCTAAGGGGCATACCCAATTGGGAAAATTTCGATTTAGCAATTTATAAAAGCCCTAGCTCTTAATCAACAAATTCTTTGCATATTCAAAGCAACTCAAGAAATTGCAAATTTATTTATGAAAAAAGTCCGATTAAGATTTGACTTATTAAACCAATAATAAACTAGTTTTTGGTGCCACATAAGTGACTATAGCTGAGCCTTAAATTAATTTTGTTCTTATTTCTCTTGAAATATTTTTTTGATTATTGTTTTTGGGTAATATGTTGGGAACAATTTTCAGGAACCTTTTTTTTTTTGTTAGTTTCTCTCATTGAGCAGAAGGTTTATCATTATAACTTTCACCCAGAACTATCATAAAAGCCTGAATTAATAAATATTTACTGACGTAAATAAAAAAATAAGTTGAACACAAAAGTTTACAGGAGATTTCGCATGTTCACTCGAAAACATCTTAAAAAGGCCAAGAATGTTGCGAAGAAAAACGAAGGCTGCAGAAAATCCAAGTGAAGAGAGAGGCAAAATAAACTCTTTGCAGTACAAAAATAGCGAAAAGAAACCGACGGAAGTAAATCTGCACGCCAAGAAATGCATTAAGAAAATGCGTTGCTAAGTGGCGGAATTCAGATTGCAAATTGTAAAATAATGTGAATGGAATTTTCGCAAACAACAACAGAAAAAGGTGAAAAGAAAATCACGAACTACATAAGTAATTAATGAAAGTGCAGCAAAGTTTGATATTCCTGACGGAAACTGACCGAAGCATTAAAAGGCCGCTGCGCACACAACAACAACTAGCATCCTGAGGAAAACTTTAGCGATGCACATTCAAAATTTTTTTTTTTTTTTTTGTTCATTAATAATTTGTAAGGAGCCTAAAACACAGCAAGAGGAGGCAATAATGACTTTATAACCGATAAAGAAGAATAAGTAGAGTGAATAATAGGACAAAGAAAAGTAACTGAAAATATTTTAAATTTTTATAAAAAGATATAGAGACTAAAAATAAAATTGTATGCGAAATATTAAAAAAAAAAACCTATAAAAACAACAATAACAAGTGAAGTAAAATGCAAGAAAGTCTAAACAAAGTCCAAGTAAGATCTCATTTTAATAACAGTCCAAGCAAACAAGCATACAAATGCCAAAAGGTTTTGACAGCGACAGCAACAACAATAACAACAGTACAGGCAGCGGCAACATCCAACTAAGCAAATAGTTATAGTAAATGTGGCTGACTTGTAAGGCATGAGCAAGTTTTAATTAGTTTCGGTTATACTCGTACATACAGTTGTATACGAGCTGGAAGTAATATAACAGGAAGTAGCACAAATTAATGCAAAAGAAAATGGCATCAAACTTATTTAAACATTTTACAGAAAAACTCATATTTTAATTAAAATATAGCATAGTGGTCCAACAAGTGGCAGGAGGAATATTTCACTTTATCAAATTAATATATTATATTATTATTTACATGTAAATAAATATACATATATGGTAAGGGTGTATGTATAATATAATATCTTAATATATAAATATGAATGTTTGTTTATTAGCGTTAGTTTTTTTTTTTATTTTATTTAATTGGTTTATTCAATTTTGTTTATTCGAAAAGTTTTCGTTTGTTGGTGAGTATACCTAACCTCAATTTCATTGGAATTTATTTGTGTTACTTCTTCAGCTGATTTGTAAATTATTTGAATCGTTCAATTGCGGTCGTTTGCTTTCTTTAGTTCGGCTATTCAATAGGTAAATTATTGAAAATTATTTAGTGAAATCTTTATGTGTGCTTCATACAAAGAGATCAATTACAGATTGAAATTTGTTAGGATGCCATGAAGAGGTCGCGCTAATATCGATCGGCGTTCCCGACGTATATATACAGCACATGGTACGGAAGAGGAAAATGCTACTAAAAGGGATTCTGCTCGAATCGGAATGATTAAACATGGTACACGACAATCACAAGAGGCTCACGAAGCTTACAATGAGCAACAACTATTGATAAGAAGACAAGTTCATACTCAGTAAATTAATGAAGCAAGGGAACAACGTTTGGCTGCTCCACGACAACGCCAGCAACAACAAAAAGGAAAAACCATACGTCAACCATTTACTTCACCTGCGAACAACTTTTGTTGGATTCGGCTCATATTTAAACACCCATACCGTCGACTGCTTTCTACTCTCGGGCTCATATGCGTAAATCCTCGATTCATCACATATTTGGATGCACCGATATGATATTTTTTTAACATTTATCTCTACCAATTTATTGTCTGGCTGAGATTAATAGTTTATGTTGCCATAATGCAACGCTGGGATTGCCAAATCCCGAAATATAAAAACCAAGTTTCGTATATAGTGTATCGAGATTATTCAGTTCTCTCAGAATAGTATCCGAAAACGATATAGATGACTTATCCAGCATCCGATGACTTTCTATCAAATGGTGTTCATTTTCCTCTTTATAATCACTCTACTCAAAAAATTATTTTGACAGAAATTTATTAGGTCATTTTCATTTTTCTATGCATATTTTGATGAATTTTATGTTTCATCAATGAACTGTGGTTTACATGGACCTTTTAACTATGTACAAATATTTCCGCGAAAACAAGTTTAAACAGTTGCTATCGCAAACCCCTCAGAAGCTCTTACCTCTGCGCCAAGATTAAAGCAAGAAAAAGTGTGGAGTGGTTAGTTTTTTCATTTCATTGGCTGGAGGGAACAATTTCGACTGATCCTGTCGCCACTAACCCATGATGATTCATTTGAGTGTTAGTAACGGAAAGTTTTGGGAACTGATGAGCGGGGTGAGATAAGCGGAAAACTGTGTGGAAAAATTGTGTACCTCTAACTATACGGTTTAAAAAATCAGGAAATAATGCCTACGGATTTCAATATAAAGAGGGACATACGCTCACCGTTAACACTTGTTTGCGACAGATCTCCGACCGAAGACATCGCATCGGGATTGAAGAAACAACAGGACGTGAAGTACAGCTCCTAAAAGTTCTGGACGAACGCCAAATATAGACAAAACTAAGTAGAGTTAGCAAATTTTCATGTCAGCCAGCTTGACTTTATTTCTCTCTGTAAATATGTCTTGATTTGATCTTTAACTCTCAATATCCTTACACGGCAAGCTTTGTGGTTGATGGGCCCGCTGGTAGGTAGACAGTACTCTTTCTCTCTATTGCAGCGCACCGTTCTTCATCGTAGCTGCTTTTTGAAAAATAAAAATATCGGGAGATCTCGGTTGTCTGTTATGATTACAACTTTTCAACTTGGAACCTTCCTTAGGCTTGGCTCTTGTTGCACTAGGGCGGATGTATATATTAGCTAGGAAAGTATAGTTGTTCGACTCCATGTTAGTGCCTCAAAGGTTATAAAAGAGACATGTCGCCCTTCTATCGCACCATGATGGACTCGACTTCGAATATTTCGCTGCGATGAAAACCAAGTCATTTAATGGGTTTTAAGTCGAAATCTGCTGGTATTATATTTGGTATTTTATGTATATATAAGGCTTTATCAACACACAACGTAAATCACTTATCGTAGGGAAACTTGGAGGGTGTGATCACCGTATAACGTACAGAGAAAGATTTGGGTCTAAATTAATATGGCGAACACTTTTCCTTCAATGAAGTGGGGATGTGGTCCATCTATTCAAAAAAAAATCGCATTTATGGTTTGGTTTACATGAAATTTGGTACAGAAGTAGCTTTTTGCCTATATTTATGGAATTGATTTGCTTAAAATTTAAAACATAGAAAGCTTTCGTCTAGGCTAATATGTGGAAAACTTGTATTTATGACCCAAACTTAAATTAAAATAAATGATGTAAAACTTTATAAAAATGTATTCCATGCGGATGAAATCGTGGACAAATGTAGTATTATGTCGATCCTCGGCGAAGTTTGTCAGCCTCAAACCATTTGGAGAGATCTCAGCACGGGCTTGTAGGGGCGATACATTTTGAATCTCGCTGTTTTCCGAAATGTGTCGAGACTTCTGTCTACCAAGATTAACCAGCGAGATAATCTCTCTTCTAGCACAAAACAAGCACCAATCTTTGGTTCTCTTGTATAGCCACCGCAATAATAGTCACAATTATCTAACTTCTTCATCGCATTTCCTGTGTGACGAAAATATCAGTTTTTTGTGTGAAAACATTAGTCAGCGGGATAGTGACACCGACACTTTCTTAATTGAGAGCCACGGTAATTTATTGAATGACAATTTGGTTTGAGAATGAATCTGTCATCCACTTCCCATTAGCACAAACTACTACTTACTCAGCGATTTAGTAGCCAAGAATTTAATTTGTTTCAAAATCCCCATATTCCATGGCATAATTAATTCATTAAAATACTCAAACACAAATATATTAATTGAAATTTATTAAAATGTTTAATTAAAAGTTATTTATACAAGTAAAAATGCCGTTATGCTGATTATTTTTAACACTTGAGTAAAACCAGAATTGCATGGACGATTTATATTGCTCAGTAATTAAGCAAATCAATGGAATAAATTAATATAAATGAATATCTGAATTATTATGTAAACATATGTATGTACATAAGAGTATTTACGTGTATGTTATGAACAGGCAGATGAATCATTCTAACATACACATACACATACATACGTACACACATAAATATTCATTCATAGTTTTGATTCTGTAACTGCAATTGCAATGCGCTCTTTTGTTAAATTTTTAATATGTGTACTTATAGAGGTATACATACATATGAAAGGTGTTTTTTTAAACATTCAAGTTTTAAAAAGAAATAAATATTGCTTTAGAATTTAAATATATTATAAAGTAGAGGACTTGCCATTATGTTCTAAAAATGAGTTCGGGGAAGTGACCGCCGCAGCTGTCTCGAATAAATTCCAGCCGAGAATTTTCGACCAATTTTTACAGCAATTGAGCAGAATATCAGATATAATATGCCGAATATTCTCTTCCAAGGCGTTAATCATCTCGAGCTGTTCTACGTAGAAAAGCATCTTCACATAAGCCCACAAAAATTAGTTCCCACAGGCCCACGATACGATATAATGCCTTCAATATATGGATTGTTACGTTGGTTTCATGGCTTATAGTGCCGTCTTACTGGACTCAAAGGCCTTCAGTTCAGGTAAGAAGAAATCATTAATCACAGTTATGTAGCGTTCCTTATTGACTGTAAAATTATGGCCGGCTTCGTTTATGAAGAAATATAAACTAGTGATTCCGTCTGCGCAAAGAAAACACCAAACAGTGGATTTTTGAGTATGTATTTGTTTCACTTGACTTGACTTGAGGATTATCATCACACCCAATGTGACCAATTTGCTTATAAGCATACTCAATCAACCAAGAATGAGCTTCATCGCTGAAGAAGTTTTTCTAATGAAAATCGGAAACGGTGGCCATCTCGTTTTCCTTGACGTGGTTGACGTTCATATGACTTCAATTCTTGCATGATTTGAATGTCGTCAGCAAAATCTTACATAAAGTAGATGGTCATGTGCGATGGCGGATGGACTCATTCGGGTCTTTTTCAATATTCTGGTCAACACCATCTTCGATGGGCATTATCCACTAGATTGAACGTGGTGCAAAACCAGTTCATTGGTTGATCCACTTACGAACTCTACTGGGCGATTATATATATATATATATATATATATATATATATATATTCGGCGACTTGTACCCACTGAAGCGATTTTTGGCCAAGCTTTGATGTTTTTTTATGGGGAGCTTTTATTTCATGTCAGAAATATACTCAGAAGGGTTGACAGTACCTGCTAAAGGGTGACCGCAATTAGAAATATTAGCTTAACTTTTATTTAAATTAAATTTCAATAATTTTTAAATGTTAGCGGGACTCGCACCTTTGGCTTCCATATGGCATTACGCAATACTAACCACTCAGCTATCGCGGCCGCTGGGCAATTAGGCCGACCGAATATTAAATACATCACGCAATGCATCGCCCGGACCGAACCATTATTTTTGGTCATAAATTTGCACGTTTCGGAGTAAATCTGACCATTAACAGTTGCCAAAAAGACCAACTCCGAAAGTAGTTTGTCTCATTGAAAACCACATGTCTTAGAAAAACACCCTTTATATACTTGGCTTTTGAGATTTATATCTATGCAGATTCACACGGATGTATAATAATAATATGTACGAGTATACTGTAAGTAGTCATATTAACAGGTATGTGCATACAAACATGTGTACTTATTCATGTAAGTATTCAGTAAGTAGTAATGTGTAATGAAAATAAGTAGCGCAATGAATGAATAGAAAAAGTAGAAGCCAAGCTATCAACCAAACAACCAACCAACCGACTATTGAATATCGCACATACGTGTACTTATAAATGAGCATATAAAATTTCAATTTGCATAAAAGTTGAGCGGCAGTTTCCTATGCTACATTGCTTATATACATATAATATATGCGTACTCATGTACACGTATTTATGTTTGTAGGTAATAGCCATAATAATAAAAAACCAGTAAAAAATAATCATTACTATCAACACTGCGGTAATAAATCGGTAGTTTTGCCATTAAAAACATGTAATCATATTAATAAAAATTCATAATATTATTGTATACGTATGTATAAACGCTTTGTATAAATTCATGTACAAATATGAAATTACTATGTAAATACATGTGTATACAAATATACATTATTTGCTTTATTTTTAATAAATAGTGTATTAAAATCTATTTGTAGAAACACCAGTCGTTCACTTTATAGTTTATTGCTTCATAAAAAAATAAATATATTGACACAATGTCATTTGCACATAAAATTAGATAAGTAATTATTTACCATTTATTTAAGAATTTACACAAACTTTAATAAACACACTGCAGCAAAAATTTACTTTGGCAATGTAGAAAAATGAACTGGTACCATGAGGAATGTAAAGCAAAAAAGCAGTGGAGAGAAAATAGACTGCATACCTCGCATTGCTGTGAACTACCACAACACACGTGCGGAGTGAAATTGATACTACAGACTGAAGAGGGAAGGCAAACGATCTATTAATTTCCGCGAAAGTGAGGTCTTTATACCAACGTGAATTTTCTGGCCAAAAAATGTTTGAAAATTTTCGAATATTTTTGCTGTCACAACAACAACGATTTTGCAGACGAAAACAGAAAAAGAACTTGAAAAGCTGGCCGAAAATTCTATAGAAAGTACGGCGACTGGCAAATCGGAGCATACTCATGTAAGATACAAAGAGATGATCTACCGACTGACATTCAATATATATTATTTATGTAGCGAACACTTCTCCGGTCTGCTGAATGGCAGTAAAAATTAAACACCCCGAGTTGGCAAACCAAATTCTCCAATTAATGATGATGAAAAAGATAAACAGAGCAGCGGAGCCGATGACTTACGAGCTGAACTATTTAAATATGACAACAAGAAACATGCATCAGCTTCTTTGCAGCACATAGCCGTTGGAACGTATTTCCGACCATTCAGAGGCGGCTTAGAAAATTGTTTAGTCCCTCCATTTGTTGAAAAAACATCAAGACGCACACCACAAAAGGGAGGGAGAGCTCGGTCAAAGATCGTTACAGGGATTACAAAGCGTCATATATGTATATGTATATAAGTATTCAGAATAATTTTTTGAGCGAACAAAAAATAATAATAATACCAACATTTACTTTTTATTCAAA
This sequence comes from Ceratitis rosa, assembly GCA_037013455.1. Taxonomy (NCBI): domain Eukaryota; kingdom Metazoa; phylum Arthropoda; class Insecta; order Diptera; family Tephritidae; genus Ceratitis; species Ceratitis rosa. The sequence continues at coordinate 2,491,574 of JAWMAG010000020.1, read as the reverse complement.
CTATTTAACCGAATATAATAAGCTTTCATACGAAGCGTTAAATACAAGAGCACATACCTAAATATTCTACGTGATGTAGAACTAACATTCTTACTCATAGAATATACGAGTATGTACTCCACTTCGCTCAAATTATTCAGCAACACGTGCTGTTGTTTTTTGTAATTGAAATATAAACTTTGATACAACGTGCGAGATTCTAAAAAGAAATATTAAAATATGTATACAAATATCAAGTCAATAATCGAATATAAATTTTGTGAAATAAATGCATATATTACATTTAATACGTACAAGCACAAATATAATATATCGTTTAAGTGCTTCATTTGAATTCACAACGAAACTAATAATTTTTCGTACTGACAGCTAACAGCGAACAAGCAACTAGGCTATGACTTTTGCTGATTGAAAAATATGCAAATTTACGTTCACAGAAGTCGTAAAAAATAAATTTAAATAATTTTGTGTTATATACATACATACATATTAATTATATTACAGTGATTTAATTATTGACAAAATTACTGTTATTTAGTTATGTTTCATTATATTTATATTAAAATGAAACTAAATTTATTTTAAATTAATTTTATTTTACTCCGCTTCATTGTTATTATTTTACTTTAATTTTTTTAATTCTATATTATTTATTTTACTTTTATTTTATTTTATTTTATTTTATTTTATTTTATTTTATTTTATTTTATTTTATTTTATTTTATTTTATTTTATTTTATTTTATTTTATTTTATTTTATTTTATTTTATTTTATTTTATTTTATTTTATTTTATTTTATTTTATTTTATTTTATTTTATTTTATTTTATTTTATTTTATTTTATTTTATTTTATTTTATTTTATTTTATTTTGTTTTATTTTATTTTATTTCATTTTATTTTATTTTATTTTATTTTATTTTATTTTATTTTATTTTATTTTATTTTATTTTATTTTATTTTATTTTGCTTTATTTTATTTTATTTTATTTTAATTTATTTTAATTTATTTTATTTTATTTTATTTTGCTTTATTTTATTTGAAATTAATTTAATTAATCTTATTTCTTATTATAAGTTATTTTATTTCATTTTATTTTATAATAAATTATTTTATTTTATTTTATTTTATTTATTTTTTTTATTTTATTTTGTTTTATTTTATTTTATTTTATTTTATTTTATTTTATTTTATTTTATTTTATTTTATTTTATTTTATTTTATTTTATTTTATTTTATTTTATTTTATTTTATTTTATTTTATTTTATTTTATTTTATTTTATTTTATTTTATTTTATTTTATTTTATTTTATTTTATTTTATTTTATTTTATTTTATTTTACTTTATTTTATTTTATTTTATTTTATTTTATTTTATTTTATTTTATTTTATTTTATTTTATTTTATTTCATTTTATTTTATTTTATTTTATTTTATTTTATTTTATTTTATTTTATTTTATTTTATTTTATTTTATTTTATTTTATTTTATTTTATTTTATTTTATTTTATTTTATTTTATTTTATTTTATTTTATTTTATTTTATTTTATTTTATTTTATTTTATTTTATTTTACTTTATTTTATTTTATTTTATTTTATTTTATTTTATTTTATTTTATTTTATTTTATTTTATTATATTATATTTTATTTTATTTTATTTTTTATTTACAGTTATTTTGTTTTATTTCAATTTATTTTATTTTACTTTATTTTATTTTATTTTATATCATTTTAATTTATTTTGTTTATTTTATTTTATTTCATTTTATTTTATTTTGTTTTTTTTTTCTCTTTCAATAAAATTTTATTCTATTTTATTTTATTGCATTTTGTTTTATTGTACTTTATTTCATTTCATATTTTTTATTTTATTTTATTACATTTTACATTAATTTATTTTATTTTACTGGATTTTATTTTATTTTTTTTTTTTATTTCATAATAAATTTTCTATTTTTTTTATTTTATAATTTTAATGTTTTATTTTTATTTAATTATATATTGTTTTTTTATTTTTGAAGAGGAGCGGGATTATGAAGTTCTTAACGCTCAATCCCTTAATTAATTATAGAGTTTTGAGTTTGTTATGGGAGAGTGGGTATATATATTTTTTGAGATTCCATAAGATGTATTTGATATAATTCATATATGTCATGTAAACATGTTATTCGTTTTGGGATTTAACTAATTCCCACTGTATTCCGTAAATTAATGAAGTCTCGAATAGATCAAAGTCGAAAACACAAATACACAATATCCAAAACCCAAATATTTTTATTGGTGCTCATCAGAAAATAAATAAACTCAAATTAAAACAAACAAATGTTTGCAAATTCAATTACAAAATTAACAATAATAACAACAACAGTAATAACTGTAATAAAAACAACACTAATAATAGCATCAGCCATAACTGCAACCAAAATTACCACAAACGATCTCAATGAATAAAACGCATGAAAACGCACAAATAGTTAATTGAAAAAATATTTTGATTTGCGCAATAATTTTCAAATACATTGATTGAATTTACAAACAGATGTATACGTATACACAAACATATGTACTGTTATAAAGGTAAAAGTGAGCACTAATAAAAACAGGGCAAGCATCATAAGCAAACCACCGGAAAATATTCATAAAACTACTTGATTAGTCACTCGAGCGTTGCAAATGAAGGTGAGAGGATGAAAAGCGCGCGCAGTAGCCAACGTAGCAGGGGTCTGCGCTGACAAGTGGTACAACGAATTGATGAACTCTGTGGGAAACGTTGGTTTAATTACAAAAAAAAAAACAGAAAAAAAGAAAAATAAAGGCTGAAATTTAAATGAAATAAAAAAAAATAAAATAAAATTTGTAGAAAATATTTTACTAAAGGTAAATACCTCTTTAATATAGTTTGCGAAATTCACGTTCTCGACGACAAATATGTATGTAGTTTATCAACACAATTTTGCTACTTTGTAATATTTATTTCATATATGTATACATCGAACTCATTACACACTAAGTATTTTTAATTTATTTACTTTTACCGCTTATGAAACCAATAATTGCATTTTTATTAGCTAAAATTATATGCAAATACGATGTATGAATTTTACGATATTTTTATTGACTTCCTACTTAGTCGTATGGCGATGTCTCACAGCACCAGCAATCAGCAATAAATCAATTAAGTTGCAAAATGTTTACAAGTCAACTAAAATTTAGTGTGAAGCCTTTAGTAAAAAAAATATATTTCAGCTGCCGGAAATCAAAAACAACATCTTAACCATAAATTTCACGTTAATCAAAAATTTCCATCGATGCGGTTGAAACATTTAGGAAAGTTATCATTAAAGTAAGTATCAAAATAAATTTTATTTCGTTTTTACCTGAAATTAAATGCTAATCTTACATCGTTAACAGAAAATGTTAAATCGTTAACAGATAATGATATTTGAAGTGTGCTGTTAATATCAGAGCAAGCAACCATTTTAAAATTTACATTCACGATCAGTCAGTACGTCTTCAACATAACAATTTCATTTTATTTCGATGACATTGCGCCATAACGATTCGTTGAATTTATTTTTTCATATTAACGAAACGAAATCGTATCGTTTTCTTAATTGAGCATCTCTGTCAGAAATAGAGATCTTTGAAACGTACACGTAACACATTTATTCACATTAAATAATCTTACGCTTCAAAAGCAAACTATGATAAAAAGTAATGCATTAGTTTAGAGAATAATCGACGCATAAGTTAACCGCCAAGATAACTAAAATTATCTGTTGTTTACTGAACCTTTTTCGTTTCTACTCGTGGAACAAATGACACACAATTTATACTGAGTTTATTGAGCCACCAAGTAGTGTACCCCAATTTAAAAATTCTCGACCTCATTATCCCTTCAAATTTGTCTTCGCCATTGTCACAAGCGATATAGCTATTGTATAAAAACCCACCCGGCGTCAAAGTACCAGCTCATGAACAAAATATTAAAATAGTTTTTTTATTTAACTCAGCTTCCGTTTCGTTGGCCTCGGTTTGATCACTCAGATTCTCAGAAAACACTAGGATATTAAGATATTGCGAGTGAAACACTAAATCTAAGCTATGCTTGAATTTACTTAAATCTCAGAGGGCTTATGAGAGGAACTCTACAATTTTGTGGAATGAAAAGTTTGCAACTAAAAACACTCTATTTAAAATTTTCAATCTAGAAAAGTATGTTGAATGGGCTAATCATTTTTTTCATATTTTTAAATTCCTTAACATCAAAATAATCAAAAGTTTCACACTTGATCTCACTCATCATTACATTTCCCTCGTCATATTTTAGTTTTTAACTGAGTTCAGTCAAAGGTCACAGATATTGACTATGTGCTGGGTGAATCGCCGATATCAAGCAATCATTGCTACAGACGGCCCTTTATCTTATCTTAAAAATCCACATCACATTCATAAAAGTGCTGACATTTTATTTTTGCTTCGTAAGAAATTTAATATTTAATAGCGAAATATGAAAATCTCATTGGGATCTGAATTCCCTCTCATCGTCCACATGAATCAAATCTAAATACCATATAGTACGTATATCGTATATCGCATTCACGTACATACATACATACCATATACATATGTAGGTGTTTATGACACTAATGACTGAATAATTTTTTCTCATCTTCTCATTAGCTATTTATCAAACAACTTAATAATAATTACGGCATTTTACTTTGAGCAATAAAATAAATATTATTTATTTTTAGAATTGCGCTACGCCATTCATTAAATGGAATATGTATTTGCACTGGAGCTTTACCGATTACCGCACAATTCATTCAATTGGTCAGCGGTAATCAACGGCATAACCAATACCAGTGCATGATTGTATGTCTACTCGATAAATATAACTACATTAAAACAAATAACATTAATAAATTAGAAAAGAACACGCAAAAGAATGTATGGAGGAAAGATTTCGTTTTTTTTTTTTTTGCTATTTAATTAAACTTTTGCCATTATAAAAGCACTAGAGTGCGGCACTCAATGAGGAAGTAAATTTCAAAATTTTAAAAAATGTATTAACAATGGAGAAAAGTATGTTTATTTGAAAAAAAAATTGCAAATTGTTAGGTTTGTGTTAGAAGTACCACTTATGCGGGGATATAAAGCGTGCCGCAGGTCCATAGTGTAGTGTATTGTGAAATAAAAGCGAAATAATTAAAATAGGTATACGCACAATTATTATGAACAATTAATTAAAGCGAACTAAGAGCGACAGCAAAGCAGTTCAGCTCTACAGCGAACATTAAGCTTTCTTTTTTTTGTCAAGAACTCTGAGCTGATTGAACAAAGCATCTAGCTACTGATAAACACCTTTTCATGTACCCAACGAACATTGAAAAATATGTACTTCTCATAAATTTACTGGGAAATCAACAAATGCATACAACCTGAACTCCAACCATAATGCTAATGGGGCTATGTAATCGGTAGCCATGACCGTGGCCACTCAAGTGCCAGCAATTTACGCTGCTCCTCGTCAAATCGTAGATTTCAATTAGTAACTGAATTGCAATTACAATAAGCTTATTGTTTGCTATTGTTGCCAACAAGGCTGAGTGAATGAGGTAATACGAATGGCGGAGAAGCACTTGTAAAGCGTAATAATTGTTGAGGAATTATTGTGGAGTCGATTGAAAATTGCAGATGCAGTTAGACTACAAAGTGGCAACCAGCAATTTTCATTCAATAAAATGGCAAACAAACTGCCAAGTATGTAGTGACGGTAATGTACGTGTATTATTATTTACTAAGGTAATAATTAGTGGTTATTGTAATTATTATGACCAGTACTTGTGTTGTGTTATAGTTATGATTATCGATGTTTATGCGATTTAAGAAAACGTGCCGCATTTCTTTTCGAATATGTAATAGTCATTGATTTGTAACAAGAGGTATTTTCCTTTTTTCTAATAATAGTAATGATAGTGCTCAAGCCATAACCGGCCAAGGGTGACTTTCAAATAATTTTGAAGTGTTGTTATGGCTATACATAATTTCACAAAAGAAAAAGAAAATTACAAAGAATTTTATAATCTCTCCGTCTGAATAGACCCATACTAATCCCCCAGATTTTAAAATATTTCTACCAATCTTGGTACACAGATCTAATTTTACATTTAAACGATCATTTGTTGCAACCCATCAGATCGGACCAAAAAACATATATAGACCATTTTTTCAAATTTGATTATTTGAGTCATAAACCCGGCAAAAAGCTTTTAAGTGCGAGAAATTTAGATCTTTTGGATGATTTTTTGCCGGATGTTTAACCATATATTCTCTATACAATCGATTTGTTCACATGAGCGGTCTTTGGTTAAACATCCATCAAAAAATCATTTAAAAGCTCAAAACTTGGTATACTCCAAACTTAAATTCAAATAAGCATTGACACTGAAAATCGTCGATATCAGAAAACTATACCACATAAGCCTCATACAGCCTATTTGTTCAAATATGAGGTTTTGGGTCAATACTTCTTTTGGTATTCTACACACATCTAATGAATTTCACATTGTACTGGTAATGAGATCTATCGAAAACTTTATTATAGCCCCCTCCAACCAATATTTTCAATGAAAAGATGAAATACAATAAATTTTATATAGCCATGAGAGGTATGGATACTTTGGCATGGCCGAAATCGCTCTTCTTTCTTGTTTTTAATTAATTTTTATTACTTTATATTTTTATTTTAATTAATTTTATTTTATTTTAGTTTAGATTAGTTGATTTTACTGTATTTATTCCCATATTTATTTTAATCCAATTTTCTAGGAAGCCTTTAAGCCCTGCTGGAGACTACCATGGTAACAGAAAGCAAAGCCGAAAGAGAGAGTAGAAATGAAGTCCTTGAGACCCTAACGACAAGTGAGTTAACCAAAAACCGTAAACAATATTATTTTATTTTATTTTATTTTATTTTAGTTTATTTTATTTTATTTTATTTTATTTTATTTTATTTTATTTTATTTTATTTTATTTTATTTTATTTTATTTTATTTTATTTTATTTTATTTTATTTTATTTTATTTTATTTTATTTTATTTTATTTTATTTTATTTTATTTTATTTTATTTTATTTTATTTTATTTTATTTTATTTTATTTTATTTTATTTTATTTTATTTTATTTTATTTTATTTTATTTTATTTTATTTTATTTTATTTTATTTTATTTTATTTTATTTTATTTTATTTTATTTTATTTTATTTTATTTCATTTTATTTCATTTTATTTTATTTCATTTTCTTTTATTTTATTTTATTTTATTTTATTTTATTTTATTTTATTTTATTTTATTTTATTTTATTTTATTTTATTTTATTTTATTTTATTTTATTTTATTTTATTTTATTTTATTTTATTTGATTTTATTTTATTTTATTTTATTTTATTTTATTTTATTTTATTTTATTTTACTTTATTTTGTTTTATTTTATTTTATTTTATTTTATTTTATTTTATTTTATTTTATTTTATTTTATTTTATTTTATTTTATTTTATTTTATTTTATTTTATTTTATTTTATTTTATTTTATTTTATTTTATTTTATTTTATTTTATTCCACTTTATTTTATTTTGTTTTATTTGATATTAAATTATTTTAATTTATTTTAATTTATTTTATGTTATTTTGGTTTATTTTATTTTAGTTTATTACATTTTACTTTATTTCATTTTGGTTTACTGAATTTTATTTTATTTTACTTTATTTCATTTGATATTTTTTATTTTATTTTATCTTATTTTATTTGGTTTTACTTTATTTTGCTTTATTTTATTTGAAATTAATTTAATGAATCTTATTTTTTATTATAAGTTATTTTATTTCATTTTATTTTATAATAAATTATTTTATTTTATTTTATTTTTATTGATATATCTATTATTTATTTTTCGATTTAAATTTTCATATAGGTATAATAAATTTCTTATAAGTAATTTCATTTAAATCACTTGTGCGCAGCCCATATTTTGTCTCATTCGTTTAAATAGAATATTTCAATCAAACATCTTCTCTCGTCCACTTGAGCTTCACTTACACAAGATGTCTCTTAAGTACTTCTTGATTATAATGAATTTAAATATATTTATCTTTGTAAGATGGCAACTTTATGATGCAATTTCCTTATGATGACTATTATATTCAACTTAAGCTGCTTCGAATTGAAATTACACTCGTATCAGATGCATTGCACTCATTATTATCTCTAAGTACACGTAGTATGCAAATGAATTGTATTATTGCATAATGATTATATGTGGTCACTTGAAAGCAATCAAATCTTGAATTGCGTAATGCTTTTTAAGCCAAAAGAAGTTTTAGATAATATGACCATACAAAATTCATTTGTGGTAAGTTTACACATAAATTTTATTGTCAATGGTCAAGTTCATTTGATGAGGTTACATATAAATATTTCTGTTTAAAGTTAAACGAAAACTGTTAAAGTGCTGCATATAAAATGAAAATAAAAAAATTCGTCTTACCCTTTTACTATACGTGGCTCGTCTCAAGCTTCCTTCTTTTCTACACACCCCAACAAAATGCGGCATGACTTTGTATTCAATACATCAGGTGTCAGCCAACAACAAAGTACAATGATAGCAATCATTTAAAGATTGTCTATCAACGGTAGAATTTACCGCTGACGGCCTGTCACCAAAGACAATTATCAATTGTCAAGTACCGATTGTGTCGCCAGACAATAGAGGAGCTCATACAATAAATGTGTACATAATATATTATTTGTTAACATCTAGCTGTGTGTCAATAGAAAGGAGATTACAAATGATATATGTGCAACAGCACACAGTGGGTGACAAACTATTGTGAACCCTTGTCATGAGCAACTTGGAAAATTATAAAAAAAAGACACTATATATAGAACGGATTTAAATATTAGTTAAGTGCTAATTCAAATTTGAAATAAATCTTTGTACATACATTAATTAGAAAAAAATTATAATTAATAATACGATTGGTTTACACATTGGGAAGAATTTTTCTTAAAAGTTTATCAACTGATGCCAACTAAAAAAAATATCAAAAATTACGGGCGACGATAACTGGATGAAGAGTCACTTGAAGACCATAAAATAAATAATATAGAAAATTTTTCACATTTTACACAAATATATTAATAATTTTTTTTAACTGAAAAATATTACTTTGTAAAGCTTTTTAGTTTGTAGTAAATGAAAAATGGGTCATTGCAGTCACTCTCAAACTGTTTCAGTCGCTGCTTGCTTGATGTATATTTGCATATTAAAAATTGTCCTTAACGTAATTTAACCAAAGTTCTAAACTACCGTTAGAGTTACGCTTCTTGGATTAAGACTATTTCAAAGTGTATACTTACTCCTGGCTTTTAATTTTCTTCGTATTGCAACAAGGAACTAAACTTTGTACCAGATTTTGCCACCTAGCTGCAACGTAATAGTATTCGTGGCTTAATGGAGGTGTCTAGCATTGAATGTAATGCAAACGAATGGATATTGTTTATAGAAATATCAAAATATTTAAAAGATTGCTACAACAACTTATGCAGAACCATAGAGGCAATTGGTTAATAGATTTGAAAATCAAACTGTTCGGTTAATAAAATACCTCTGGTTTCTCTGCGAATGGATTGGTCGATACCAGTAGCAAAGTAAGCTAATAAGTTCCTTCTCTTCAGGTGAGTAAGACTATATGCGGAGGATTTGAATGATTGTGCAGATTCGTCGCTCAAGCTGTGCCCCATAACTAGATTCCATATATCCACATCGGTTTTATTGTGGCTGAGCTCTGATTTCTTGCTTAAAAGTCAATACAAATTTGGCGGAAATGTATAGCTTCCAAGTTAATGGTTTACACGGTCCAAGTGAATAATGTCAGGATATAAGATCCGAAAAAAATCATTTTTTTCAGAAATTTTTTTGAACGAGAAGGAAATAATTGCGGTAAATGAAATTTTCAGACAGAAATTTATTTGCTATTATTTATTTAAGCTTCAGCAAAGAGTTTTTTAGTATCAAAAATTATTGAAACTTTTCAATGTTGTGATGAGTTTTCTAAAGTGGCTACAGTTCTGCCCGAGCATTCGAACCTGCTCGACGCTCGGCCACTAAAACTGTTTCTCGTGTCGTTTGAACGGGTGGAAGGTATCCGTAGGACTTATTATTAATAAGTCGAATTTCTCACTGAAATTTTGAAGACCTCTTGGATAGTTTTAGAAAAGATTAAAAACAAAATGAATTTTTTAAGCCTCATCGACAGCCAAGAATTATGTCATTTCCCTAAATACAAAATATTTGTTCAAATATGACTATTAATTTATAATCATAGAATGAAACACCATCAACTTGATATGGTTATAAAAGTTGTAAAGACCTCAGCATGGCCGGAGACTACTTTTTTGTTGAAATTGATTTTTCAACGGTAATAATGTAATAAATATTCACTAAATGACTCAAATGTTAAATATACATACATATGTACATACATACAGTTCAATATCAGATTATGAGTTATAAATATTAAGTTTCATATTTAAACATTTTTACTTCAGATGATAATTCAGACTAAAATTTACTAGACGAAAAGTTATTGACTTTGAAAAAGTTATAAAAGTTAATTCGAAAAGTAATTTTAAAATTGTAGGCCTATGGAAATTTCAAATACTCATTAAATCGATCATGATTTTTTGTTACATCTAAAAGTTGCGTTTCGAGCTTCAACATATTTTATTAAGTGCACGTTAATGTAAATATGTACCTTCCTGGAAACGCTGTACATACACTTTAAACATAATACAAACAAATAGCAACAAATTTTGACGTCCCTAATTCCCTACCCTATCAACACAGCGACACATAGAAAACCATACACTCAATTTCATAGTTTGCTCCTTTCTTCTACTCTTTCCGCTGCACAGTTGAAAGTAGCATGATAAATTGCGCACAAAGAGTGATGACAACAACGAAAAAGCGGGTAAGCAATTAAAAAACCTTCAAAAGAAAACCGCCAATTATTGAGCACCACCGATGTGACGGCACTCAACCCATGGCACTTGACCCCCAACGGCGCAGTTGAGTTATATTGAGTAGAAGAATGTATGTATGTACACGTATGTATGTGTGTACATATTTTGTACGAACTAATTGAGAAGTGAGGATACGACATACCATACATTCAAATGGTACACATAAAACAGCATAGATGAGTAGATGAATAAGCGTTTTGTCAGTTGACGCAGCCACCCCCAAAGCCATTTTCGGCGTAATTTATGTTTGTTGTCATTGTCGCCGACGATGATGATGACGACGACGACGACTTCGTTAAATGAAGTGAACTTGTCATAACTGACCTTTCCTTCAGATCCCAAAGCCAACACACACGACCACATAAAAGTCAAAAGACACCCACACATTGACATACATACACACATACATACATATAGAAACCAGCAAAAAATATTTGAATGATGTCGTTGATTGCTCGTTTCATCGCTTCAATCGTATGCAAGTGCTTTTTTGTTGTTGTTGTTAGCGCAGTTACAGCGACGCTGGGCCAATAAAAATTCAGCACCATACATACACGTACGTACACACACATGTCTGTATATACAAAAGAATTTGAAAATTAGCAGCACAATTTTTCTCGACCTCAAAATTAAATGAACTACAAAAGCGAGAAAAAGTTTTTTCTTTGTTGTAATTACAGTTTTTTTCGCTCATTCAGATTTTTCATTTCATTTGTTGTTTGGTGAATGGGAAAATTTGTGAAATGTGGGAAAGAGTGTCTTTGAAAAGCGGAAATGGAAAGTAATAAAATTGTGCAAATTAAAATAGTACAACAACAAAAATTGCATAGAATTGAATGGCAATTTGTACGTATGTACGTGTATGTATAGTTCTAGTCATGCACATCCTCAATTAAAATAAAATGCTCTGCGCGCCCTTCCCCACAAGCATAATAATCCAATTATATTCGGAAAAATGCGTTCGCCCATTTTTAATTGGTTTGGAAAAAACAAAAAATTCTATTTCATTTTATAAGGGTTTTAAATTGAGTTATTACTTTTTCACCTATTCTCTTCACCTTCCGCAATTCATTATTTTTTATTTCAATACACTGGAAATCTATTTTGATGAAGTAGAATTAATGTAGCTCTCTGGCTGAAACGAAAACTTGATTTGGGTGCAATGAAGTTCCTGCTTAACCCTGAAATATTAAGGTTAATAGACACAACACTCAGGCCATTAAAGGTTGCCACATTTTTTTTTAACATTTTTGAGGCAGAAGCAGGCTTTTGCAGGCGAAGCACATAAGTTTTCAAACTTTTTCTCATCTATAGATCCATTGAAGAAACCATTTTATGGTAGCTACGCCTAGTCTATTTCTGTTTTTAAATGGTGCAAATTTATTACCAAAACAATGGTTTGGTGATTCGAGAGATGTAAAGCAGCGTATCGAAGAAGACCCGAACAAGTCCATTCGCCTTCGCACGCAAATAATATAGAAGCTGTGCCCATCCATTTTATCGAAGATTTTGCGGAAAGATCTTGGTTTGCGGGATTACAAAATCCAACTCGTGCAAGATGTGAAGCCGAACGAATATCAAGCGCGTCGCACGTTCAATGAATGGGCTCAAAACGCGAAGCTGACTTTTGGTTGTCGCACTTGGAGTGAGGAATAATCTACAAACCGTTATTGAGACGCCATTACATCCTCAAAAAGTCACTGTGATCTATAGGCAGAAGGAATTATTGGTTCATATTTATTTAAATTATTACAACCATAATATTGCAGTCAATAATGAAAGCTATGGTGTCAGGGTTAAAGGAATATGTGTGCCTATATTTGAGGACGTTGATGTGGGTGACTCAAACTGGAATCAAATAAAAAAATTCTGTAGTTGGTTCAGTACATGAAATATGTTTGATGCAAGTTGCCACCTATTTGAACACCTAATAGCAATTACATATATATTTAGAAATAATAAATTTATTGAGAGAATCTTTCAGTGAGCGCTTGCGTCTGGGGCCTGTGGCGTGGCCCCAGTGTAATTTAATACCACTGGCTTTTTCATTTGTAGGGTTCTTAGAAGTCGCTTGTCTATGTAAATAAGGTCGAGACGACTAAGTCGTCGGGGGAGAATATTCGGCGCGTCAATGTTGACAGTTCATGTAAAGAGTAGGAGAAAATTGGGTATATTGAATTTAAGAGGGACCACTTCTCCAGCCTGCTGAGTGGCAGTGAAATGGTACACAGAAATGGTGAACCCGAAACCCAAATCGTTGACCTTGGACAAATATTTTATTGCCCCACTATCAAAAAATTCGAATAGCAATCTGCCGTTTGAAAAACAGCAAATCAGCAGGAACCGAAGGAAGGGATGATGAATAACTGTTAAGGTACATGCATGTTAGCAAGCACGCAGGCATGGACGATGAAAACATCTGATGAGTCGGCATAAGGAGTTTTCGTGCAAAAGTTTTGCCTAAGATTTATAGTCCTCTACGAGTAGAAAACGGCGAATACCTCAGTCGATAGAACGCTGAGCTGTATGAGATATATGGAGACATTGACATAGTTCAGCGAATCAAGAAACAGAGGATATGCTTGGCTATGTTGTCCGTATGGATAAGAATACTACAGCTTTGAGAGATTTCAAAGCACCACACGCTGGTGGAAGCAGGAGCAGAGGAAGATCTCCACTCCATTGGAAAGACCTGGCACTACTCGGTATTTCCAAGTGGTGCCAAAAACGGTGTCTACGCCGGTAAAGAAGAAAAAATGTGATCTTTTTTAAAGTAATTTATTCAGTAACCGCGTTATTCCGAATTTTGAAAAATAATAACAGCGTTTTCAGTGTGAGATTTTAAAGCTTTCGTCCCCAAACGCTTTCGCCTACAAAATCTTCTTAGCCAAGGAACGTTTAAAATGGCACTCGCAACCAAGTCACCATTGAAAGTCACCATTGAAAGAGTTTAACAATTTCATTAAATTAGTTTTCTTCAACTTGTACACGTATGTATTTGTGCATGGATGAAAAACGCCAGTAGCCATGACTAATTAGGTGTTAGATGTTTGTAGTGTAGAATGGCACTATTATTGGTCTGGAACTGGTAGTACTTGTTGTTGTTGCTATATATGTAGGTGTTGTTGCTAGCAGCTGCTTATCATGCCAGAACGCGCGCCTTGCAACACTTTGGTCGTGCGTGTAATCGGTGCTTTGAAATTTTTAGTTTTTGTTGTTTGTCAAGGCGTTAGTTTGGTTGACTAGAAAATACACACCAACCAACCAACCAACCAACCAACCAACCAGCCAGCCAGCGAGCTAGCCAGCCTGCGTATATACGTTCGAAGGGCCTCGAGCAAATTGTGATTGCTTGGCGTGCTGTTTGCTGCATTTTGTAGAGCTGCAGTTGTTGTTGTGGCTTCTATTGCACATTCTTGTTGTACTTGTTGTAATTGACGTGCAGACTGGTATAAGCGCAGTACATACACGTACACAAATTCCCTACAAACTTCTTGACGTCCACTTGGCTGTATGTAGATGTGTGTGTGAGTGTGTGCGTGTGTTGGTGCTTCGTTATAAAGTCATCTGTGCAATGCAAGTCAATTAAAGTTTATTGCAACAAGTTGAAGTGGCAGCACCAAGTACCAACCGTTGCGCACCTCTGAATCGCAAAGCGGAGCACAGCGTAGAGGCCATAATAACAATAAAAATTCGTCAAATGCATTGTATGTGCCGGCAATGAAAAGGTTTTTTCAAGTTTCGAGTTGCAACACACACACACATACATACATAGCTATATACAGACGTGTGCCGTCCAAAACCTTCCATTCAGGCGAATGATTGTCGCTGCCGGCCTTAGTGGACAGCAACAACACCGTGCATAATAGAGAATGCAAACAGTTTTTCCTTTGGTGCAATCAAAATTGCTGCTGCTGCGTCGTCATTACGTCGTCATTTGGTGGTCGCGTAGCTTCATTAGTGGCGTGAAATTTATTCATTGTGTCGTCACTTTATTCGGCGAAATTTCGCATTCGCCATTGTTGCGAGCCGTTGCGTTGTTGCTCTTTATTGCTGACTGGCATTATAATTGGAAAGTTTTCACTTGGCTTAATTGTGCAGCGCGCACTTTAACTTAAAGTTTGGGATCGGTATTAGTTTTAAATTTTCTGTTTCCTTACAAACTGATTTAAAATTTATAAATCATCTAAAACTGAAAATTAATTT
Organism: Ceratitis rosa; assembly: GCA_037013455.1. Lineage (NCBI taxonomy): Eukaryota > Metazoa > Arthropoda > Insecta > Diptera > Tephritidae > Ceratitis > Ceratitis rosa. The sequence goes on along the minus strand of JAWMAG010000020.1, from coordinate 2,476,272 downwards.
AGGTTTATTACTTTGCCGTGACACATTCTGCTCTTTGATGCAAATAAATTTTATATTAGCCTCAGCCGACTGAAAGATGTTCATATTACAAATATTATGATAGTTCAGAGACGAGTAATCTAACATACAATATCTCTCCCATTTCCTGATGCTCGCTAGGGCAAACTTATCCTCCTAAAAAAATCCTATTAAATCCGGCTGAAGCGATTTTCAACCGAGCTCTTCTTATGTCTGGATTTTTGTCCACAAAGGGAAGGACCCAAAGTTTCACTGTCGAGTGGCGACCACAATAAGAAAAATTAACTTAATTTGAATACCTTTCAAGATATGGCCGAAGACAGCTATTCTTTATTGATTTTTATTTAAATCAGTTTTCAAACATTTGGAAAGGTGATCGTGTCAAGACTTGAACTTTTGACCTTCTGTGAGAAAGTACTCGCTACCAAGATTTTTAGTCTCTTTATTTGAGGCATATATGCAATAAGGAGTGTGGCGAGTAGGCTGGTTTTCGATCCTGTAAAAGTAATTTGAATGAGCTTATTTTCATTATCCTGGATTCGCCTGTTTTTTAACATTTAGTAACTTTATTAAGTCTTCTTGGATGGGTTTGATAGAGGGTGAATTATCATAATTACCGTAACGAGCATCTCAAAAGACATTTATTAGTAGCCGAACAACCACCCAGGCACATCAAAAAGGAAGTACTTAACTTGAAGGACTGCATTCAGTACAGACGGACATTAAACCCCATTCGCCGGGAGTCTGTTAACACCTTCATGAACTCTCTTTCTGTGAATGGCAATCGCGGAGTCAAAGTACCACCCAATGCCTCAAAAGTACCGCGTAATGCTCTCATAACTTAGATCTGGATTTTTGAGTAGACTAAACTTCTAATTATCCAGACTTGATCACGATATATCTAACGCATGTCCTGCTTGCAATAAGTCCCCGCCCTATACGAACCACCTCATTGCATAAACCCCAAAAACCCGAACCCGCCGATAAAACTCGTTTCATCGACCTCCAGTTAGATGACCTCGATGACTTTGACTGATCTCATATGTATAGAGAAGATACATATAGTATGGGGGTACACCTGCAAAACTTTCATAGAGTTCAGTCTGCTCCACTCCATAAAAATACCGATCTGAAGAATCATAGTTAATCGGGAGGCAAATTTTCAATTAAAAAGAACAATCCGCCAGGACATCACGATCAAATGCTTATGAAATATAGAGAAAGGCAGTTGTACAAGAATTTGTATTTACGAACGCAGAGCATATTTGGTCAACAAGTCTATGAAACTGTACTGTATTTTTGTATCAACCTAAACTAATGATGGGGTATGGGACCTTTCTATGCAATTACAAGAAGCAGCTTATCACAAAGCAAATATCACTCGATATGGAACATTATTACCACTTTGGAACCTTTTTCATTATTCAAAAAGTAATTAGATAATAGTCCGGTATCTGATCTGGAACTTGTGAAGATAAATTCCATAGCAAACAATAAGCACTTTAGTCATACCACTTCGCTGATCATTTCATAATTGCATTGTTTGGTGCAGTTCATGATCTGGCGAAGTCATAGGACCTTATTTTTTATTTACAGTTACGGCGAATGGATTGCGTTAATGATAGATGATTAATGACTTTTTATGGCCGGATTTGAATGGTATTGATCTGGACAACGTTTATTTTCAACAGGACGGCGCTAAGAGCCACACAAGCAACGAAACCATTGATCTTACCTAGAAAAGATCTTGTGATTTAACGCCTTGCGACTCCTTTCTTTGGGGCCACGTAAAATATAAGGCCTACGCCAACAAACCAGAATGAAATTCGTGTAGCTATTACTATTGTATTATACAGCAGCCACTTTGCGATTTAGTGATGGAAAATTTCATAAAAAGAATACGGTCCGGTAATCTTAGACGCGGCGGCCTTTTGTTTATATTTTTTCCATTATTATTGGTATATTTTCCTCTTTGCATTGAAATAAATATCCGATAATTTATCTCAAAAGATGCGATTTTGCTTTGAATATCAGAATAACACCTCTTATTAGAAACCACACCTTTAAAATACTAACACCTTTATCTATAAACATTGTTCTTGAATATCTTAATCCTCCATCTTTAATTTATTTGCATAAATCATCATCATCACAAGCACAGCCGCAAGTGCATTTGCTGCCAAATCATACTCCACAAAACTTCTATTCTCAAGTCAAATATGCTAAAAGAGCCTGCTCTACCACATTAAGTTTAAATCTCAGACGGATGATTTTTAAGTGCACGTGCGCTATGTGCAATGTTCACACTATGGGAGAAAATGAAAATCACAAATGAAAGTCGACGGAAATGATGGAAATCCCAAAACAAATTAGCAATTGCCACAAAGAAATTATAGAAATGGGAGTGAAGCCAAATGCTTCCAGCAGTGTTGGCAACAACAACAACAACAATGAGAACAACAATAAGAACAACAATAAGAGCAAATAACAATTGAATATGCAACAATTGTGATTGCAACAATTGCTGCTGTTGCTATTATAAAGCGAAATTCAAATTGAACAGCGGCATGACGAGACGAACAATATGCACAAACAAAACACACGCGAGCGCATAACAATGCACCAATGCTAAAGCAAAAACAAACAGAGAATTGGTGTTCATGTGTAAAGTAGCTCCAAGCACATGCATACATGTATGTACATTTGTATGTAAGACATGCACACATACCAGCTAACTTACCATATATAAGCTCATGCAAACAACAGCAAATTGTAATGCCAACCGAAGTGAGCGCGTAGCTACTGAGATGTTGGCAGCCAAGCAAAGCGTTTCTCATTATATTTCTAACAAGCTGGCAAATTTCCCTACGCTCAAGCGGAAAATCTTCAAGTTGTCAGAGGAATTACAATAAGCAGTCATGACAGCGACGCGTAGATTACTTTTGCATAGAGAAATATATGTAAATACATATGTATAGTAATGCCCCTAACTACTTTGGCGCTACATCAAAAATGCCATGAAATATTACAAATTTTGGCATGTCAAGTAGGGTGTAAATCGAATGCAGAAAAATTATAATAATGTTTGAGAAAAATGAAAAAAATTGTAAGAAGAAGAGCTGAAACCAAAGGAAGGTCTCTGTAAAAGCGCTCACAAGAAAAGGGATTAACTACATTATGACAACATAGGAGTGGTGCTCTTGCTCTTTATGTGCTTCCACTGGCGGGTGTCGAAAACCTTCAAAGCTGGATTATTCTTATCCATCCGGTCCACATGTTTCTCGACTCGCTGAACTATTTCAATGCCGCCGTTTCCCAATCGTAGAGGACCATAAATATTACCGAAAACCTTTCTCACGAAAACTCATAATGCCGACTAAACCATAGCATGACAAGAGTAATCAACGACTTGTATAGTTTGGTCTTTCTTTGTTGGCCAAGAGAGGAAGTAATTCGCCATTAGATTTCAAGGCTGACATTGTTCTTGGTGTTAATACTGATTCCAATATAGACGAAATTATCTAAGACCTTAAAGTTATGGCTTTGTTTGCAGATGCGTCTTGCTTCCTTCTTAAATTCTCAGTACCTTTCCCGCTTGTGTAGTGGTCGATCGCAACGTTGCGAGATAGACAGCCTGATTTCTCTCATCGTACCAGCTTTGTTCATGATCTTTTCGAAAATTTAGAATTACTGCTGTAAGTAGAGAGTTGGAAACTCGATCCTACAGTTCCCTTATACCGAATGTACTCAGAAAGCAGGAGTGCAAGTCGAGTAGAAAACCGTTGTGTTTGTTTAGCGGGTGTTTTTTGCTACACAGAAGAGTGTGCTACAAGAATTTAGTACAATCATATTTTAGGCCCCGGCCAAGTCGAACAGCCTCAAACCATTTGGAGATGTTTCGTTGTGGAGGCTAAAATTTCCGACAGTTTTGCTGAAGTTACCGTCTTTGAGTCAAATTTAGGAAAGTGTGAAGAATATTGGAAAAGCAACAAAACTTTTTTGTTTATGCTTCTGCTCCCACCAAGGTACCCAATCGAAAACTATCGCCCGTAATGAAATTCTTCTTCTTATTATTGAAAAGTTGGGTGCACGTGCATATGGCGCTTTATCGATTCATCTTGATGATATTTAAATTGTGCTCTGTCAGCAAACAGAATATACAAAATATTTTTTTTTCGTGCGCGACATTTTTATTATAAAATTAAATTTTTTTAATTAAAAAAAAAGCTTTTTGTAGCAAAGCCAGATACAGGAAAGAAAATATGTAGAAATAATATTGTTTTATTTTTTTTATTTATTTTTTTATTTATTTTTTTTATTGGTTTTTATATTAGATGTGTTTTCTAGAAATTCAACTAGCAACTGTCCTGTTGGTCTTTTGTCCGGTACGCGTCTCTTTCATTCTTCCAGTTAGTATTGCCTATATCCAGTCTAGCAGGGTTTTATAGTAGTCTTAAGTTTGTTTTATGTTATTGGTAGTCTTTTTGTACGAAATACAATACGATATATTTACAAAGATAATATTCAAGCTGAAAATCCTCTGTTATTCGAGGAGCTAAAAATAACCAGACTGATGTTAACATTTACTCACTCTTCCAACCGATGGACGGCATTATCTTTATCATTACCTAGAACATACGTACACCAGCTCGCGAGTCATTGCTTACATTAAAATTTCTAATCCTCCTTTCCAGGAGATTAAATTTAAAGCAAAACACGGAATTCAGAAAAAACTTTTAATGGAATGTTACACAAAAACCCTGCGCTAATGCCAAAACAACGAAACTCTTTCGAAAATTGATACTAAAAACATCACACGTGTGCCGCTACCCATTCAAGTACAAAACTGCGCTGTCCGTCGTACAGCAGGGCGTATGAGTAACACTTAATTGCTTAAACACATTTTACTCATTCGTCATGGTAACCCACACGTGTAACCGACAACTACTTCACACAAACATAAATAAAAATATATACAAACACTTAAATACAGAACTGTTTACTCTAAAATAAATTCGACATACTATATATCAGCGACAGCAACAATAACAATAGAAATGATGGTAAAGTAGTAAATAAGTTTGAAAATACGCTCACGTTCCCACTTTCAACTTAGATATTTAAGTTTCTGTTAAGCCAAAAAAAAAAAACAACTTCATCAGTGTGTACACACACATATTAAGCCATACATACACGTATTTATATGTTGCTATAAGATGTCTAATGAATACATGCTTGTTGACGATTTGTATTGCACTTTGGTGGGATTGTACAAAGCATTTACTCTTACAATAGTTGGTTTTGTTGTGAAATGAAATTTTCATTTTACAGAACCTTAACAGCAGTCTCTTTTAAGTATTTTCCTTTTTTGCTTTGTATAGTTAATTTCTTGTGGTACATTAAATAAATGTCAATCTAAGTGAATGCGCTCTTAATTGTTGTGGCAATTCGTTGACTTGTCATGACCATGCATGGGAAGATGCTTTAGAACTACTAATGTTATAGAGAATTAAAAACATACATTGCAATTGTGATGCCCTGTAATCAGCAGTGGCAATAAGTCGTAAGGATTTTGTGCCACTTGAAATCACTTTTTTACCTAGCTGCAATAGCTGCACTGAGTACGTGCGCATGAAAAATACATAAACATATTTTGAGAAATAAAAAACAAGAAATTTAAAGAATTACATTAACTTGCATAAATTCAAGTAAAACAAAATATAATAAATTAAAATTTAATCAAATAAAATAAAAATAATTAACATTATAATAAAATAGCATAACAAAAAAAATTATTATAATATTAAATTAAATTAAATAAATCCAAATAAAATAAAATTAAGTAAAATGATGCAAAATATAAAAAAATTTTATAAAATATTAAAAACCAAAGTAAACAAAATAAAAAATTAAATTAAAAAACAAATAAAATAAAATAGAATAAACTCAAATAAAATCAAATAAAGAAAAAATAAAATAATGCAAAATAAAATTTAATTAAATAAAATTAAAATTATAACAAAATAGCATAACATAAAAAAATGGTTATAAAATTAAGATAAATTAAATAAAACTTAAATTAATTTAAGGAAGATACTATAAAACATAATAAAATTATATAAAAAATATAAAACCAAAATGGACAAAATAAAAATGAAAATAAATAAAAAATAAATAAACAAAAAAATTGAATAAAATCAAATAAAATAAAATAAAAAAATTAAATAAATAAAATTGAATGAAATAAAATTGAATAAAATGACTTTAATTAAAATAAATTAAAGTAAAACAAAATAAACGACAATAAACGACAGGGTCTTAGTTAATAGACAGGCTCTCAAATACTCTTAAATATACTCATAACTTTAACGCTTCTGCTTCAAATAAACTTTCAACATAGTAAACTTGAAAACTAAATGGCGAGGTGATGTGTTACGCTGCTGAGTTTAAGCTTGGCACGGAAACTCAGATAGGCCCCAATATTTTGAAATTATTTTCACAGACTAATGTTCGCTGGTCAATAAATGGCTTTAATCCCTCAAAATTGCCAGTAACTAAAACAAAATGAAAAATTAAATTAAATTTAATATTAAAAATATTTTCTGATTTTAATTAAATTTAATAATATGAAATAAGACAAAAAATAAAATTGTACTCAATTATTAACAAAGACGTCGAAAACGCTCATCGCACCGTAGGTAACACCTTTTCAGTTTGCAAATAAGGAAGCTTTTGGCACCCTTCCACAACTAGTTCATTTCTTTATACAAAATGTAAAACATTTTAAATTCAAATATAGCAGAGCGTTTTAAATTTTTGAAACTTTCTTCTTGCTTTTCATCACAACCTCTTTTGTGTGCTCCCGCGTATACTCTTTTCATTTCATGTTTTAACATAAAACCGTTGCCTCATTGTTTCGTGCGCTGAGTGCTTTTGCTTTTCAGCGCTTACATTAATGAAAACACTTTCACGTGCGATATATATAGGTATGTACGTGTATGCACGTATAAATGTGTAATTTTAAGGACGTTCACAAGTGCGTACGTATGTATGTAGGTATGTGCGCACGCATTTTAATCTCTTCGCGGTCATGTCAATTGCACCGTAATTTCCTCGCCACTACAATTTTCATCAATGACACCGACTCACCGGGTTGCCAACACTTTGACACGTCCACCCACAACTTATTCCTCCTTCGTTAAGCTCGTCTTTTGCCTTACCTTGCCCGAGCAGAGGCATCATATTACATTACGTTTCAGCTGGGTTATGCTGCATACATGTAAACATACTTATCATATTCGAAAGTTGTTTTTTTTTGCCTTTTTTTTTTGTTTTTTTTTATGATTTTTTTGTTTTTCTTTTTTTGTTCTCGTATTCCGCTACGTTTGGTTTGTTTAAAAAACCTACGCCTGCGGCTACATATATTTAATGTCAAACAGTAAAAAAAATACTGAAATAATATAAAAAGGCAAACATAGTTGAAAATAAAAAAGGAGAAAATAATACTATCAGCATGACATTACAAAAGTGAGAGCTTTAATGTGCATATAAATGTCCTTGTCGTGCACCTGACCAGCAGCCTGCAGCCAGTCAACCAACCATACAGTTAGACAGTCAGTTAATGTCACCCACATACATAGCTCACTGAAGCTCACACATATATGCATAGACATACCATACATATAGGTACATGCAAGTCCAACTATTTTTACAAATGAACTTTTGCAAGTACAAAGACTTTGAAGAGTGGAAAGGAAAAAGTAGGCTTGGAATACATGAGTATTTGCGAAAATGCATGTGAAAGGATGAAAAGAAGGGCGTCGAAGGTCAGCTGATAGAACATATTTTACGATGTATACATACAGCAATGCATCTGATGGTTCTTGCAAGAGACACAAAACCGCTTGTGGGGCTTAACATTTGGTTTGTCAGCTCTCATTAGATACTTCATTCAAATGTCAGTGGTAATTATTCGGCTTTTCTCTGTCGGTTGCAAAGGCATTGCGTAAAAGAAAATACTAAATAAATGGAAAGTTTTTCTCATTTTTTTTCAAAGACTGGAAATGTATACTTAAATTTCTCAAAAACTTCAAAACTAGTTTCCCTTATACTGGCATATATTTGAAGATATTCTTTAATATTTCATTTAAAAATAGTAATGTCAAGAAATAAAACGCTTTTGTCTAAATTAACATAGAATTATTTGATGGGTTCATATGGTATCATACACGGTGTGTCCCAAAAATAACCGAACTTTTTGGATATAAAATAGTAAAATACACATTATATTATCTTAGAAAGTTATTATTTATTCAAAATAGGTTCCATTTGACTCAACACAACGTTTGGAACGATCAACCAGCGCATGCATAGATTTTTTATGTCATTTATAGAAATGTTCTTCAGTACCTCGGTTACGACTGCTTCATTTTTTTCAATTTTTTTTTTAATTTTTTAAACTTCAATTTCAATTTTTTTCAAGTTATTTTTGGGACACACCGTGTACGGTTATAAAGGGTGTGTTTTCAGACATGTGGATTTTGCGAAGAAATAAAAAGACCAAAATTAAATGTTCTACCCACGATTTTAGCTTTATTATAAGCTGACAGTCGCAACTATCTCAAGCTTATCCACATAGACAAGCCGATATCCCTATGAAAACTAGTCCAGCGATGTTAGACTCCACGACGTTGGAGGCCACAGGCCCACGACGCGAAACAATGTGCTCACCTATTGTTTATGCGTGCGACCCTGTACAGTATTCATAGTATTTATATACGTAACTCTTCAAATTTATGGAAAGAATCCAGTTATCCCCGTTTTAGATTTCCACCTTCTGTGGAAACTTTTAAAACATAACTTTTGTCGGTTTCATACCCTCTTTTTGAGCCAACAGCGACAAGAATTTCCTTCAATAAATTGATTGCGTCACACATGTACATGTGTGACATCAACATCCCTCAATTCCTTTATATCACACAAAACAGAGACTTTTTGAAGATGTGAGGACGTCTCAACAATTGCTTGTAGATTATCATCATGACAAATGCGACATTCCAGCTTATCAACGTACCCTTTCAACCAAAAGTAACCGCTAGAGTCCACTAGAGGGAACGTGGTGCGATAATGATCCATGGTTGCTCGAATTACTGACTCTGTTGGGTGATTATGTCGACTGAATATTGGAAGTAGTGCGTGATGCTTAGTGGGAGCTGAACCATTATTTTGGTAATAAATTTGTATGATTTGCAAGCGTTGTTCCGAAGTAAATCTATTTATTATGAAATGGCAAACCAAAGTGGTTATAAATCAAGTAGCAGTTGTCAAAAAGGTAAACTACGAAAAAATTCCCGCCTTGTTGAAATTTACATGTCTAAAAATACTACCTTTAAACCACAAGTACAAATATTAAAAAGTTACAACGGTCATAATTTTGTTGTATCAAACAAGCCGATTGATACGAAAGCAAACGAGTGCTCGATATCGTAATTGTGTTAACTTATATAACTATGCAAGACAACAAAAATATTTTTAAACTGATGTAAAAGTTTACTACAACGATTTTACGATGCATTATGTCATCTTGTGAGTACCCCAAACATATTTTATATACAAAAATAAATTTTATTTAAATGATATACGAGTACATACCTACATTTAATCATATATAATGTCCTCAACTATGACGTTTCAGCGAAACTCATATCTACCACCATCCAGCATCCTTCATTTTTTCACTGATGTATTTGTACTCAAAGCTATACATAAGATGCATATTATGTATAAGCACATGCCATATTCTCATATATTGTTATTGTTTTTTTTTTTTTTTTTTTGTCCGTTTGTGCAGCTTTGAAATAAAACAAATACTGCGATATAAAATTTTAAATATTGCATTTATTCTCTTCTCCATGACATTACGTCAACTGTTTGTTTGCAAGCTTTTAAATACGCGGTTATTTCTACAGGGTGGAGCACGATAAATTTTCGTTTAAAAATTGCTACAAAAAAAGGCGTATAAAATACCGATTCAGTGTTGAAATCACAAATTGTCCATGTAATTCTCCACAACATTGGGAAACGAATGAGCTCTCAACATGGCGCAATAGCAAACGGCATTGACGGTAATTGCAGATCTTTCCACGTTTTCGAAGAAAACCCGGTCATTGATGCCTGTTGGAGCAATAAATATTTTCCACTGAACACACTGAACGAGCAAGTACACGAACTGTGCTGTTCGTTAACGAACCGGTTGCACGTACTCACTGCACAAATTTATACAAAATCTGCATGGAAGACGAGTTATTTGGTCCGAATTTTTTGCGTAATTTTCTTAAGACTCTTCATGAAGTAAGTTTTCAATATTGCATAACTTTTTTCAAGCATTAACACTTAGCTATTTCTTCAATTATATAACTTGTACTGACCAGTGGGAACGTCATTGAAAATACCAAAACACTAATAAACGGTAGTTCGAGAATAAAACGGCAAATGGCACACCCTTTATATATTTTTGTTCATGAAATGTTTTCAAGTGGCTTTCGGAATGAAACTGTTGCACAAGTTTTATAAACATTCTCCAAGTATCACTGAAGAACTAACGTACTCTTTGCGATTTTAAAAATTTATTTATTTTTATACTTGAAAGTTGGTCAAAGAGCTTTTTTCAATTATTTCTTACTCAAAAATATTTGTTTGCTCGAATATTTACAAAGTTTGTCAAATTATTGTTTTGTTTGATGATTTTCAGCGTCGACATTTATTCAAAGTAACGTTGGAAGAATTCCAAATTTTACGCGCTCAGGTCTTTTTTGACATATTTTTCACCAAAAACCTCAACTCTGAAGACTCGCTCGTTTATAAATCCATCCGTTTTGACCGTCTCTGTTAACTCGCCTGGTAATTTTGTTTTAGGAAAATTTACTTTTTTCGAATTTACTACATATTAGTAACACACTTTAAACATTTTAGAACGAAATGCGAAACATTGACAAAAGTTGTAACACCTTTGCTTTGTTAACTGCAAATCTGTTGTTGTAGCTTTAAACAATTTCCTATCCAACCGATTGGACTGAAACTTGAGTATTTTATTCTATTCATCAATAGCTTTCTCAGGAACTAGGACCTTTTTTTATCGCTTAGTTAAAAAAAAATCAACTTTATTTTCCAAGTCCATCATTTTTTTTTTATTTTTCAACGAATCCTTTTTATTATTTTAGTACCAACCAGAATGACAAGCTCATAGAATAATAATCTTTTTGAGTTTTCTATTGCAGATATTCTCAAGCGCGCAAATCACCAGGGCCAACCACCTCTTCTCTTTTTGAGAGGCTCATTTCAGTACCACGGAACAACCGAATTAATAAAAAAATACACACTTCGGCCATGTATTCACGTTCGCCATACGCAAGCAGCTGAAACTGATTAAAATTCTAATAAATGCTCTGAACAGTATTTAGTATTTTTTTAATTTATTAATTTCTTTTTCGATTTTGGCGCGTGTTTTTTTTTTAATACTGAACTGTACTACGCAATGCATCAGCTACATACCAGTCAAATACTAGTTCATTTACGCATGTTTATGTTGTCATCTTTGAAATAGTAGTTACCGAGTTGAATATCTATTTTAACTTTTTTGTGGAGGGATTTTACTGGTGCATACGAATATAAGCGTGTATAAAAATCTATATTCAAGCCAACATATGTACATACTTGTACCTTTCTGTTTCAAGAGGAAGAAATTGGACTTTATATACATGTGTAGACGTATAAGTATATGTATATGCACACTTATGAAACTTTGTATATATATACACAAGTGCGCTCTACTACGAATTTCCAAGCGTTTGGCCATGACTTGGGTGACTGCACTTCAATAGTTTTGAATGTCAAAGACGTAAAGTGCAAGTCAAGACACACAGTTTGTTTTTAATTTTTGTTTTTTGGTAAACCGGTTGTATGAGGAAGGAGTTATTTGCAAACGTCAGTTGTTATTTAATATTAAACTACTTCAATATTATATAATTACTTTAAGCTAGTAATGTTTGAAAATAAAATTTTTGTCTTTTAAAAACTGCGGAAATCATTTTATATTTATTACTATCGATTTGATTAAAATGCATTTATGAACAAATTGTGACACATACAAATTGCAATGGCACTATAATATAATAGAATATGCCCAAAATATTTCCATTGTGCATTTTGAGAATGTAAGCTTACCGGGTATGTGCATAGGTACATATGTATGTGGATTTGACTAATCCACATTTTAAATTTACCTGAAAATAAATAATTAAAACAATGTTATTTTGACAGGAGAAAGCATTAAAACAAATGTTGAAAAAAAAACAAATTAATAGTAAATAATTATTGAGTCCAAATATAAAATATTTTTAGTTTTAATATTGTATTAATTGTATTTATTTGATCCTTTAATACAAAATAAATGGCTACAACTTAACGAAAAAAAAGCAATCAAGCAAAAGTTGGTTAGATTCCTTTAAAGCGTAGCTTAGCAAAAAACATTAGCTACTGATCGTCTCTGAACTTCCGAAATGCTGCATAGACTCAACTTTTTACTTGGAGCCTTTCAGATAAGCTCGATGTAAAGGGTGGTTAAATTTTCAAGGGCCGATGTTGATTTTGAATAAAACACAAACTATTTAGGAAATTATTGAAATTTTATTTTATTATGATATATTGGTATTACTCAATTATGTATGTAACAAAATATCGGCCAAATGAGCGCCGCGACCTCGGCGGCACACCTCCATACGATGGTCCAAATTTTCGATGACGCTGAGGCATAATGGAGTTTCTATGCCGTTAATGTGCCGAATTATCTCATCCTTTAGCTCTTGAATTGTTGCTGGCTTATCGACGTACACCTTTTCTTTCAAATAACCCCAGAGAAAAAAGTCCAACGGTGTCAAATCACATGATCTTGGGGGCCAATTGACATCGCCATTACGTGAGATAACACGGCCATTGAATTTGTTGCGCAAAAGAGCCATTGTTTCGTTAGCTGTGTGGCAAGTGGCACCGTCCTGCTGAAACCACATATCGTCCACATCCATATCTTCCAATTGTGGCCATAAAAAATTCGTTATCATCTCACGATAGCGAACACCATTCACAGTAACTGCCTGACCGGCCTCATTTTGGAAAAAATACGGCCCGATGATGCCGCCAGCCCATAAACCGCACCAAACAGTCACTCTTTGTGGGTGCATTGGTTTTTCGACAATCACTCTTGGATTCTCATTCGCCCAAATGCGGCAATTCTGTTTATTGACGAATCCACTGAGGTGAAAATGTGCCTCATCACTGAAGATGATTTTCTTCGAAAATTTTCATAATAAGTCTGGATAACTTTAACACGTTGTTGGATTGTGTATCTCTCCATGGTTCAAATTGAGTAAGTCTGAAATAGAGAAATGTCAAATTAAATTCGGAAAAAAACTTGGCGTTTAGGTGTGGTTCACATTCAACATCGGCCCTTACAATTTAAACACCCTTTATATTTAAACAACTACCACTGGATCCTCAGAGTTAAATAAAATCTCAGAGATATTTTATTAAAAATTACTGAAAAGTCCAATTTTTTAATAATTCAAAACCACTGACCCAAGTACTTATACTTTTATATAAACGGTGATTTTTATAGATGTGTTTGATTTTTAATGACGGTATACTTTTTAAGAGTTGGTATTTTTCACAGCTGTTAGTTGATTTATACTGAGTTTGATTTGCCATTTAATAATATGCACACAGAATTACTTCGGAACAAAGCTCGCAAATCATGCAAGTTTATTATCAAATTAATGCTCCGCTTTGCGCGACACAACACGAAAATGCGATAATGCTCACTTTTGGTTGAATACGTAGGTTACTAAACATAATTGTCGCTTTTGGAGTGATAATAATCCACACGCTTTTTTTGAGACGCCATTTCGTCCTCAAAAAATCACTGTTTGGTGTACTCTCTGTGCATTCATTATAGAGCCATGTTAAATGTCTTTTTCGTGCCTGAATTGACTGAGAAAACAAAACAATCAGTTTATTGAAGGAGGTTGGTGAGACCATTACCTCGCGTCGTGGGGTTGAGGCGTGGCCGCCAAGATCATGCGATTTAACACCGCTGGAGTATTTTTTTGGGGTTATATGAAACCAGACGCAGCTGTCCCTTGTTTTTTATTTTTGTTTTTTGTGTTTTCTCTTTACTTGAGAAGCCATTATAAGTTCAGTTTAGCAGTCATAATATAGTGTGAGATTTAGCAATATTTAGGTTTTAAGACATCAGGGCAGCATAGATTAAGCCTGATATTTAAGCAACTCACGTTGATTTGGAAACAGATGCATGCATTAGAAACAAAAATGTCTCGTTGGAAGAAGCTTTGATTGTTGTGAATCCAAACTTAAGCCGGAATACCAACGTCCAGTTTCCCTTATCATTTTCTCATAGAGAGTTCCGCTTGAAACTGCTGTGATTTTGAATGAAAAAAGACAATTTTTTATGAAGATGGCTGAAATCTCATTTTTAGCAATTAGAATTTTCCAAATATTTTCACGTATCAAATGCTTTCTTTTCAACTAATGTGATTATCAATACGTAAACGGTTGCCCCAAATAAAAGTATTTATATTACTTACATTTTTTTAAATTTATTATGAGCTTTAATTAATTATGTAATTTCCATTTTGTTGGATGACCTTTCGTCATCTTTCCGGCAACTTCATTATTCCACGCTCATAGAACTTTTGGCCTTTAACTGCAAAAAACCAAGTGCAATTTTCTAGCCTCGTCATTTTCGAAACTTTTACTATTTAATGAGTTCTGCAAATAACGAGACAAATGGTAGTTTGACGGTGCAAAGTCAGGGCTATATGGTGAATGCATCAACAGTTCCCAACCACGCTCTCTCAGTATTTGGCGAGTGATAAAATATGTATGCGGTCTAGCATTGTCCTGATGGAATATGACACCTTTACGACTGACCAATTCTGGCCGCTTCTCATTGATGGATGTACTCAATTTGTCCAGTTGTTTACAACAGACATTCGAGATAATGGTTTGGTTTCTTGGAATGAGCTCCATATAACCATAATATTCTTTTGGTGAAAATCAGCCTTTGAAATGGTTTGTGGCGCTTCATCATGTTTGGACTATGATCCTTTTCGATGAACGATATAAAATCCATTTTTCAACTCCAGTTATGCTTTGCTTCAAAAGAAGATCATTAAGATGAATATCACAAGTGTTAAAGCGGCTTGTTTAATGAAATTTTTTCAATTCATGTGGAACCCAAATCTAAAAAATATAAACAAAATTACGCGAGCTTTATTTCTAAAAAAAAGCTAGAAGTAAGTAACAGCTTATAACGTCAGGAAAAAAATATAATTAAATAGTCACAAACTGTTCAGAAAATTGTCAACGCCGTCTGTAGAAAAAATCGCCGATTTCTTATGAAGCAATGCAATATATACATATGTGTATTGGTGATCATTCTTAACCTTGTATACTGGTCTAGTAAAAAATAGCAAAAAATTGGCCTTATTGACCAATGCTTCGCGTTCTACAAGTGCGATCGGATTATATTAGATGGCGGACACGAACAAAAAGAAAATAACGTTATAATCTATAATTTTTCTTCGATAAAGATGAATACGAAAGTCAGGTTGCTGAAAATGTATTTAGAACGCTGATACTGGAAAACTCAATAATGCCTAATTATCTTTTCTAACAATCGTTGCAAATCGTCGAGTCTAACTGTGATTCAAGTCAAACTCTTGATTTGGACCTGTACTGCCAGCACCAGAAGAATTGTCATTCATTTTAGGAACTTTCCACACTTAAGGAAAACACTAAAAAGCATTTTTTCTTTCTTCGAATTGAATATTCCTTTACAAAAAGTGGATTTTAAACCGCCGAAGTTAATTGAAGAACTTCAAAGTGCAGCAAATAATCTTTTTTGAAAATTTGGATGATGTTGTGTATAAAAAAGAAAGAAAAGAAGCGAAACCAAAGAAAATCAATTATCATTGATGAAGACTTAAATAAGCCAACAAAAAAATAAACCAATGCGCAAAAAATAAAAGGAAGCAATTGACAAAAAAACAATTGTTGAATAAGCAATTTTGGTTTGCTTTTCAATCAAAAAGAAGAAGAATAAATTAACTAATTTTAAGTTGAGCTTACAAAGAAGCTTATGGTAAGGAGAACAAAAATTTCAAATTGGTATAGAAAAGAGAATTGATTTGAAATTTATTTATATTAAATTTATTTACTTATTTTTTCTTTTTTTGTAGAAAAATGTGTTTATTTAGATGACTTTTTTGGAAGACTTAAGTCATTTTGTAATTGGTTTTCCAAACAGATTTCACGACTTAAATTACACATTTATATAAAAGTACCTTAATTTTCGCGATTTATAGAACGAAATTATTTGCCATAAAATATATTCGATTATTTCTATAGAAATATTTATCAACTCCGTATATTTGAAAATAAAGTGTTAAATAAATTCAGCGACATTTCCGAGAAGAAAACGTTATCAGAGCAAACAACGATATCAACGGTATTTACACAAGTGCCCATAATGTGCGAAAGTATCAGCATTTAATATTACAAATATACACCAATCAAGTAAAGCAGCAGCAATGACAGAAATGTCAATAACAGCAACGTTACAAAAGTACAATATATATATCTATATATATATATATATAATATATTTTTATATATGTATAACGATAATAAGTTGTAAGGTGATAAATAAGTCATTGGCGAAGGAAATTTGCAGTAAAAAAAATATGCATGCCACGGCAAAAGGTCGTATGCGTGGCTATGTGTATATATGGTAAATATATGTTATTATATGTATGTATTTATGGCTGTATTTTGCATATTTTCACTTTTCACATCTTCGTATTTATTAATACAGGCAGACGAAAGAAATTCAAGAAGCACTGCATCACATGTATACATTTATTTACGTTTATTTAAATATATGAGAAAGTGTAGGTGTATTTGTGGCGGGTAAACACCTTATAGACTGTTGTCGGGACGGCTGGCTGTCGGCAGTGGCAGTGTCGCAGCTTCATGTGCACCGCAGTACGTGTTTCTCTCAATATATTTATGTCATGTGGCTTGTGCGAAGCCACTATAAATGCATGGCTACAAAGACAAATTTAATTTATTTCCCTTTTCACTTTTTTATGCATAAAAATATGAAGCGAGGCTGAGTTTAATTTTTTATTTATTTTTCAATTTTTTTTAAATGTGTAACATATATTTTGGTTTCTCTGATTTTTTCTGGCTTTCAACAGCTTTTCCAGTCACTCTTTCTCCTCTTTAACCTTTAAATTTTTTTAAATTTTATGAGTGTAAAAGTTTCATAACTAACCAAATGTTAAAAAAAAATCTTTATTTTCAAATATAAAATTTTTTTCTAATGAATCCTTCTAGTCCAACAGGGTGTATACGCAACTATTGTAATTAAATTTCATATTATACAAAAGCTCCATTATCATTATGCTTGGTAGTACTATTTACACAAAGTGTTCGGATTTTTTCTGCAAACAATTGTATGTAACATCATAGATATGACCATATATAAAAATTAGATGTAGGTGTATAAGAAACTTCATGGAATGACGAGACAAACTTATTTAGCCATGACTGTCCAGCTGTTCAGCACACGATAGCTCTGGTAGGAATGGAAATATTTTGATGTAGTTTGATCCACACACACACCTTTGGTCACAAGTGCAGACTCTACTGCAATGAAAAGTACGAAAATCACGAATGTGTAATTTAAGTTGTATTTGTTAGGAAAGACCGAATTGAATTTAAATATAAATATATGAGAGGTAAAAAAGCATGTCGGTTGCTCGTAGCACTAACTTTTTGTGTCAAAAAGTAAATCTCAGAAAACTCTGGACAAAATACAGAGTTCGAAAGAATTGGTGCATTTAAAGGTCATGTATGCACACGAATTGAATATAGACGTTTGGACAACAATACTATTCTTGTTCCATATATAGTACTTTTTGATCACCATTTTTGTAGTAGGTTTTAGCTATTTTAACGCTTTGTGTGGCGATCCATTAAACGATCCATTTTCGTAAATATATGGCTTTTGACTAAAACAAAACATGATTGGTTTGATAGTTAAGTTTAACAGATGTCACAATAAAGCCCTAAATAGATAGCCCTATGAGCTAAACAATTTATACTTTCTATTTGATGAATAGCTTTGTGTTAACATATCTTTGAAAAGTGTAGAGCTTTGGATGCAAACTGAATGCAAAGTTAAATTGCGACCAGTTGGGAATGCTTCAATAAATCAACCTTCGTACACTGAGAACAGTTGAATGTATATTTTCCGCTATGAAATTTGGAAGCTTGGACTTGAAGTTGACGGCACTTCGGACAATAATTTAAAAATTGCTCTTCTTTTTGGTGCACAGGAAAACGTGATTATTAAATTTAATATCTGGACAAGGTTCATTTCATAAAATATTCAATTCCCAATCATCTTTTTTTTCATAAAAATAATCTATTGGTAGCCCCGGCGATTTTTCATACAGACGGCGTTGGCAATTTTTTTGACCAGCTTGTAACTATTTAATTGTATTTTTTCTTTTGACGGTTGGAAGTTGTCACTTTTAGCTTGCTTTAGGAAAAAAGTACGTGTAAATTTATTTATAAATATTTGTTTGGCGTCAGTTTTAATATGGAGCCCCCAAAAGAGCATTTTGGCCATAGTTTACTTTATTATTTCCTTAATGGAAAAAATGCAGCGCAAGGAGCCAAACGATTAATCCGGATGTCAACTGTGAACAACTGGAAAAATTTAATGCATCCATCAACGAGAAGCGGCCAGAATTTTTCAATCGTAGATGTGTCATATTCCACAAGGATAATGCTAGACCGCGCACATTTTTGGTATCCGCCAAATACTGAGAGAGCGTGGCTAGGAACTTTTGATGCATTCACCATATAGCCTAGAACTCAAATAATAATGTTGCTCCAAAAATGGCGAAAGGCCATCCAAAAAAATGCATAATTGCATAATTGATTAAAGTTCATTATATAATTAAAAGAAAATGTATTTACTATACGAATATTTTAAAAAATCGTAGGATTCTTTCAGGGCAACCCAATATAATAATTCACTCAACTAAAAACAGTTGGATTTATGTAAAAAACAGTAAAGACCAGAAAAAATTTTTGAAAACTGTGTACAACACATTACCGAAAATCCAACAACTGCAAGTACTCAACACGTTGAACAAGAAAACTTTTCACAAATTGTCCAGAAACATTGGAACTTTTAGTGGTCAATGCGCGTTTTCGCTACGAACTAAGCGGCAGCAAATAAAATTTTATAAAATATATTAAAACAGATGCTAACAACTATTCAAACATGTCGAAGTTTAGTAGAGACAACAAAAGTTCATAAACTGCTGCACAGCTGTTGCAAATTGCTGTGCTTTACACCTCAGCTACCTCTCTCCTTCTACTCACACGTGCCAACTTCCAACGATTGGCGCGCTAATAACTTTAGGGCGATTTTGTGATGGTGAGAGTTATGTACACGACGCAACCGTAATACAATACAGTCGCAACTCAGCGTGTCAACTTCATTACTGTTTCTAACAAGTTTGGCCAAAATAAGAATTTGGAAAATGCGAGCGCAACAAATTGTCAGCGCTCCGCTCTCAAACTGTGTGCGGCCGTTGAATTGAGTGCTCGCGACCACTAAAAATATGCAAAGCTTAAAGGAAAATATTTTGCCTTGTAGCTAAAGCATCGCTATGTGGATGTTGGTGGTTTTTGTAGGTATGTCGGAAAGGTAGTGAAAATCTGTAGGCAAATATTCACAGTGGAACCTGTGTTTGAAGAAGAGGTTGTTAAAGTATAGCGAAATAAACACTATGATCTCTCTCTTAAAATATAAATCGGCTAACTAGGGCAAGAACAAGGAACTGGGGAATAACTTCATATACAAGTTTTATAAATTCCTTCCTCTCTCCTCACACTAAGATACTGTAGATAGTTCTTAAGTTCACAGCTTACACTCCACTTTAGTTTATAGTCTTACAACTATGAAGTGCATCGTTAAGCTTTAAGAAGATTTGATTTACATATTGAACAATTTTCACCGCAAACTGGAAATAAACTGTCATAGCCAACAAGGCATTCTTTGCCAATCGAAAATTTATGCAGATTTTTCGCACCAAATGGATGACAACCACAAGTAAAGACACTTTCATATATATGTACAGAACTAATACCTCAACAAAGACACGCTGAAAATGCTATGAGACGCTGCCTGGATATACAATTTTAATGCGAAATTTAAAAAAAAAAAAAAAAAGAAAAAAATTTTAAAGTAGCTTTCCACCAGAAATTGACAGACTAAGGATAACTCACGTTGCAAAGCGTAGAAGTGTGGCCAACCGTAGCTGAAATACTGACATTAGAATTTCAAACAGGCATGACAAGCTAAGCGCACGCAAAGTGAAGCATGAAATTTGATAAGTCAAATTTAAAATTGGTAAAATCGAATGTCTGTCATTTTAATATAATTTGAATCTCAAAATAATATATATAGAATATAAAAAAATCAAACAAAATAAAATAAAACAAATAAAATTAAATAATATAAAAATAATAAAATAAAATAAAACATCATAAAATAGAATAAAAAAAATTATTAAAAAAAATTAAAATAAAATATATTGGAATAAACAAAATAAAACCAAATAAAATAAAAAAAAACAAAATAAGATTAAATAATTTAAAATTAATAATATAAAATAAAATAAATTATTATATGTATGTATGTGTATAGAATAAAAAAATAAATAAAATAAAATAAACCAAGAAAAATAAATAAAAATAAAAGAAAAGAAATAAAATCAAATAATAAAATAAATAACCTAAATTAAAATAAAATAAGATAAAATAATGTGGAAATAAATTAAGTAAGAAAGTTAACATAAATAAAATAAAGTAAAACAAGACAAAATAACACAAAATGAATAAAATTAAAAAAAAATATATAGGAATGAAATAAAATAAAATAACTTAAAATAAAATTAAACAAAATAAAAAAATTAATTAAAATAAAATAAAATGAGACAAAAAAAATAAACTAAAAGAATAAAATGAAATAAAGTATAAAAAAATAAAATAATAAAAATAAAATCAAACGATATAAAACAAAATAAAAGAAAGTGTATTGGATTGAAATAAACTAAAATAACATAAAATAAAGTGAAATAAAATAAAATAAAAAAATAAGAAAAATTAAATGAAATGAAATAAGTTATAAAAAAGGAAAATAAAATGAAGTCAAACAAAATAGAATAAACAAAAAAAAAACAATTAAAAAAATTAATGAAATCAAATAAAGTAAAATAATATAAAGTAAATTAAGCTGAATAAAATTAAAGAAATTAAAATAAAATAAAACAAAATAAAATAATATGAAATGAAATTAAATAAAATAAAACAAAATAACATAAAATAAAATAAAATATAAATATATTTAAATTAAATTGAAATAAAGTATTCTTTACTATTTTAATCTGTTAAAGTGTGCACACGATTTATTTCAGCCAGCGGCTTACACAAAATTATTATATTAAAAGCAATTTTTCCAAAAGTGCATGACATCTTCCC
Source organism: Ceratitis rosa (assembly GCA_037013455.1). NCBI lineage: Eukaryota > Metazoa > Arthropoda > Insecta > Diptera > Tephritidae > Ceratitis > Ceratitis rosa. The sequence continues at coordinate 2,454,558 of JAWMAG010000020.1, read as the reverse complement.
ACTTAGAGTATATAGTATATTTTAAGCGATACTCTCACTTTAATGTGTTACTCATACGCCATGATGGCTCGATTAAACTGCTTAACGTTTTGGATGCGCTTGTTAGCTAGCTAGCTGCATACAAATGGCCACAGATTAAAGAAAGATGTCTGTAGTTATGAACGCAACTTTAATCACGTGTTGTTGCATAAAAATTGCATTGATCATTGCTAGATGCTGAGTGAGCTAATGGGAGGGCACTAAGCAACCCAATACACTAACCATACGCCACCAGCCCACATCATTTTCCTTGCGCATAATGCTAATCTCCTAGTTTTCTAAGTTATCGGTCGGTTTTAAGCTTTATTTTGCATTGCATGCACTTAAGTTTTCCAACATAGCCAGGCTGCCAATCTGTGCGCCGGTGAGTCAGCTGCCAATGCCACTGCTCGGTTACGTTCACATAGTTGTTTGTATTCATTGCATTTGTTTTTGTAGCACTAACACAACGCCGATTGTCAATGTAGCAAACACAGTTGTTGGCAGCTGTTCTCGTTGCGATCCTTATACGTTCGTTGCATTCAACGCAGCCTCCATTCGAAGGATTTCAACTGAGCTAAACTTAGGGAGGTGAGCCTTTTGTATTCGAATAGTTATGTGCTTATTGTTGGTGGTGCTCTAGTTTACTTCTGTTGCAACTGCTGCTGTTGATGGTGGTGGTGGTGGTGCATACAAATGCAAACAAGTTCAAGAGTCACTTGTCGCTGAAGGACGAAATGCATGAACGTGCTGGGGCTGTCGAATGAAATGAGGAGGCGGTAGTTAGCATTGATGGCAGAGAGAGGAGAGTTGGGAGTGGAAGAAGTGGCAAAATGAGTAAGTAAATGCTTATAGCAAAGCTGCAGGGGGAAACAATTGCAGTATTGTAAGACACAACGAAAGCTTAAAGAAGAAAGAAGAGGGCATATAACGAACGATGATGATAGGGTTGTATATAGTATATACATAAGTATGGATGTGGTGAATGAATTATTTACTGATATGCTGGTTCGCCGAGCTCTTGTTGAAGTTGGCACAAACGAGGTTTACAGCACAAAATGCAAAAGCACGAAAAAAAGTTCATATACCATATATCTACGCACTACACACTTATAAGCATATAACCTATACACCAACATTACTTTGACCGAAATTCAGTCTTTTTTGAATAGAGCTTTGAATGGGTTAAAAACGAATGTGCAATTGAATGTGAGTTTGAAAATTAAGTGGTGTAAAAAGGAGTAGATTTTTAGAGGAAGCCGAGTGTAGAATGTTGGGTGAAAAATATTTAAATGAATATGCGGTGTACATGATGGTGTGAAATGGGGTAAAGTTGGTTCATTTTGTGATTTCATGTACGCTTACATTGGGATGCGGTCAGTGTGCGCTCTCCGAATTGCTGATGCACCGCCAAAAGCTTGCTAATTATGAAAATGCAGCTTTTCATAACTTACTTATTTTTGTTTCAATCGAATAGTGAAGTAAATCTTCGACTACTAAAAAAACCTATGAAAATCATCGGAAACAAAAAGCTTTGGCCATGTTGCATTTACGAGCAGATCTTGAATTGATTGAATGTGATTAGATGGAAATCGCGGAGGATATGCACTGCAATCGGTCCTCGGTTTTGTCCTTCAGACATAAATATGAAATTTGACTTATAGCTTACCAAACCGGTTTCACTCGCTGATTATACTTAACTTAATCTATTTTATTTTAAACTGATTTAAATTAATTTTAAATTATTTTTTTTTATTTTATTCATTTTATTTTATTTTAATTTATTTAATTTAATTTTATTTTATTTTATTTTATTTTATTTTATTTTATTTTATTTTATTTTATTTTATTTTATTTTATTTTATTTTATTTTATTTTATTTTATTTTATTTCAATTTATTTTATTTTATTTTATTTTATTTTATTTTATTTTATTTTATTTTATTTTATTTTATTTTAATTTATTTTATTTTATTTTATTTTATTTTATTTTATTTTATTTTATTTTATTTTATTTTATTTTATTTTATTTTATTTTATTTTATTTTATTTTATTTTATTTTATTTTATTTTATTTTATTTTATTTTATTTTATTTTATTTTATTTTATTTTATTTTATTTTATTTTATTTTATTTTATTTTATTTTATTTTATTTTATTTTATTTTATTTTATTTTATTTTATTTTATTTTATTTTATTTTATTTTATTTTATTTTATTTTATTTTATTTTATTTTATTTTATTTTATTTTATTTTATTTTGTTTGATTTTATTTTATTTTATTTAATTTTATTTTATTTAATTTTATTTTATATTATTTTATTTTATTTTATGTTATTTTATTTAATCTTATTTTATTTGATTTTATTTTATTTAATTTTATTTTATTTAATTTTATTTTATATTATTTTTTTTATTTTGTTTTATTTTAATTTATTTTAATTTATTTTATTTTATTTTATTTTATTTTACCACTGTGCAACGCTTTTATAGTACGCAGATGTTACATATATTGCATCTGTGTGCGAAGTTATCCTAAAACCCACTGGAAAATAGTTAGAAAAAAATAGATCCCTCTTCATCCAACCAACTTTGGCTTCACAGTTTAAGTTAGTTTGGTAAAGGCTTAAGGTGTTAAGCAGCAACAGCAACTGAAACCACTAGGCAGCTTAACTCTGATAAATATATTTAATTGAGTTTTCAAGTACCACAATTTTTGCTTCTGTATATTTTATTATACATATAAAGTTGTACGAACCGTTGAGCCAAAATCAAAATGTATTTGTATGACCAATGTTACCAAAAAATATAATTTTCACAATTTTACATTAAATGTGTTTAGCAATATATAAATATGTACAGAAGTATAAAAATAAGTTCATATATGTATGTTCGTTCATTCTACGTTTCACATTGGCAGCGATTTTGATGTTCGTTAAAAAATAGCATCATTTTCCTATTTTTATTTGCTCCTCAGGTACTCTCTACTGCCGGACTGCCATCTCCGTATATAATTTACATTCTTTTATATGTGTGTATGCAGAGTAGCTTTGTTGTTGTGCAAAAATTACAGCAGAAATCTAGTTCGGTATTACAATTTCACTTTTGTGATTAAATTAGTTTATTTGCACATGCTTGCCATATTCCAAAAATTAATTAAGGAAATTATACAATTCCATAACATTTTAGTTACGCAAATAAAGCAGAAAGGGAGTAAATTAAATATTAGATTTAGCATATTTCACCAACTTTTGAAAATTATTTGAACGAGGAAGAGTAAATTCGAATAATTTGCAATTTACCTGCCGGCTGTGAAATGTTCATTTGTTGTAACGGGAGTGCCCGTATGAACGCTAAACATTCCATTTCGCCAAATGTAAGGGTCAGTAAAATTTGAAATTTTTGAATTAAGAGCGTCTTGAAGAGTTTAATCTGTGTTCGTTACGAGGGGTCTAAACCTTTTAGTTGCCATCTCAGTCCACAATAGCAACTGTTCGCACGAATGATTCTGCGTTGGATTTCATAACCGCACTGTACTTTACAAACACTTTACCAATGTTTCGACATCATTTATCCAGCGGGTTGATAATCATTTCAAGTTTGCCCTATACATCGAAAGGGGGACTGCGCCCTATTATCCCTCTCCGTCGGGGCATAGGCGCAAATCGCGATATCTTAAAAATCTGTGCTTTGATGTGGATTGTGACTGCACATTCGCCGACAGGACCTACTACCTTCCGTTCTTGTCTCGTTCATCAGCCGTAATTTTGACGAAGACAGAAAGGCACACGTCAAGTGTCCATTTATAGGTTTCATCTGAGGCAGGGACTGTCAACTCTTAGCCAAAATTCGATTCAGCGGTCACAGAGCACAATTTATGTCTGAGGTTCGATGAGATGAAAAATCCTCCTGAAGAGTTCAATAAGTGGTTTTTTAAAGGAAGTAATTGGAATAACAAGAAATTATTTTTAACGATGCAGCTAAACTAAAGAACTAAAGCTTAAGTGACGCTTTGAGAATAAAATTTTGCACAATTTAAGTCCCCAAAAATTAAAAAAATTTACTCAAAAGATGGCTCTGTGTACAACAGTGTCTGTTTCTAACAACAACATTGTTTTTGGTTTCTTCAAAAATGTTCGGATTTGTACTATTTTACAGGAAGTTCGCCGCCCAATAAGACATTTTGAAAGTTTCTTGCCCAATCCAAAAAGTTTGAAGATAAGTAATTCTACCAAAACCTCGCGAGATCATTAATGCACAACGTCATACATACAACTAATGTAGTTGGGCTATGCATTTTATGAAAACGGCCAGAAAAGAACCGAAAGAAAAGACAAGGTGACAAGTTATCACTAACTACTTTTCACTTGTTTTCAATGAAATACTTTTTTAAACACATAAAAACAGACCGAATTAATTTGTACACCCATTTTTTTTTTAATTGTGGAAAGGGATAAGGAATTTTTTTAGGTAAAAAACATAATGTGCCAAGTTGCAATTAACACCAATCACGTATTTGCACGTTTTTTAATTGAGGATATTCAAAGTTTTTTTAAAATCTCTTCTTTACGTAATTAGCAAATAATCTCATAAATAGCTATGTAGCTATTTACGCTTAGTTAATTACACAAACAAACAAGAAAACGGCAGCAAATTTTCATGAAACCAAATTTAGCCGTCTTAGCCACGCGCCTACATACATACGAGAACATTCAAGTGCGCAAATTTTTCGTACAAAAATTCGCTGCGATTTCAAATAAATTTCCTCTTTTTCCTAATTACCGCATATATATATATATTGTGTATAAATGAAAGCGCGAGTTAACTAAATACATTGTGACACACACACAGGGAAACTTCTAAAAGAAATTGCTGTCTCAAGTCAACTGTTTTCTCACCACCACACCAAGTCTCAAACTCGCCGATCTCTCCCCTTTCTTTCTCTCTCTCTCTTGCTTTACTAGCAAATGAACGTTGAAAATTTACTAAACGAATACTCGTATTTACGGTTAAAACAAGCGAGTCTGAATGTTTCCGCCGTTACCATTTCCGACGCAGTTCTCGCTCTCTAACTGCCGCTGACGCGAATTTGACAACTTTTGCTAATTGCACAGCAGAATGTTTGAGATGTCTCTCCGCTACTCATTCCACTTAAATTTTAGTGAGTTGCTTTGCTACTAAAGTTGGAAGTCGCACAAATTAACTGTCAAAAGTTTAAAATTTCTTATTTCAGCTGACTTCCGTTTGAGTTTTTCTTTGGAAAATATATACCTTGGGGAGAGACAAAAGTTGTTTATGAAATTGGAAAATGCTTAGATTATTTGTTGGTAGTATTTGACTAAAAAATTAATTCTCCGAGGTATGACGAGGACAGAGTTTTTTATTTGAGCGAGCTTTGAACTTTTTCAGAGTTGAGTCGCAGCTTAAAGAAATGGTTTTGTAGGCAGTATGCAAATAACCCAAGGTTTACACTCTCAACGTACTGTTATGATGCTCTTAATGAAAAAGTGAACTCACTGAGCTCACAAATTGGATAATCAATATGAATATCAGAATAACAACCCTGGTCTCGGTAATGTCAAGAAAAATTCGAGTATTTCCTAATCGAAGCATCTGCGGCTCAGGAAACTTCACTGATATCAAAATATATTTTAGGAGCACACGAAATTCGTCTGAACCCCAAAATACATTCTTTTCAGTAAGGCTCTCGCTAGTCCCCTGTCAAAGTACAACAGTTTGACGGAAATAGGTGTCTGATCTTATAGCGATGGTCTTAATTCCGGTAGCTAATTGAATTACCATTGAAAGTGATTCGGGTCTTGCATCTGCAAAAAAATGGATCCAATATTAACAGCAAGAAGTTAAAGCTGTTCTTATTATTATTGTGACGGTTCGAGTCATCAAAGTCATCTAACGAGAAGTTCAGGAAACGGACTGTTTCGACGGATTCAGACTAGGGAAAAGGGATGTTAGATGAGTTGCCTTAAAATGGCATGAAAAGAAGTGTTTAGTGTCCTACGGGGTTACATTGCTTGCAAAGAGTAACCTCTTTGCTCTTACCCCGTCTTTGATCACTATTTCACAACCAGATTTGGTACGCTCCAAATAGCCAGTCAGTTTGTAGTTCGAAAGCAGACGTTAAGGCTCAAGAGACTAGAAAAAGGAAACGTGGAAGACTCGAGAAGGTAACAGCGTTGACTGCCACGGAACCACAAGTAGTGTCAGGAACCAGAAAGGAAAGACGAGTATGGCTACGTTGCAGTAGTGTCGATTGTCGAACTCCCACTGAGCAAAATAGCTGTTGTTGTATTGCTTACTCAACAACGAACCAACCAACTTTATCCAGACATCAACAGCTACTCTTTACTTTTTAATCAGCAAAGTGGGTGTGCCATTCCACTACACATGTACAAACACTTGTCAGAACACACAGTGGAAGTTTGATTTTCATGCACTTCATTAACTGAATTTTTTTCGTGTTAAAATTTTTCTGCCACGCAACTTTTTCAAACACTTTTTTCGCTTTTCACTTTTGTTTCATTTTATTTATTCTTTTATTTTACTATTTCTTTTTTCTTTTTCTTTTTTTGCTGCATGTCCGCATGAAATGAAACTTTTTGACATTTACAAGTTGCGGCTCGTTTTCGCTTAAATTTCCCGTTTAATTAATTAATGGATGCTTATAGTGAACATAACGGTACAAAACTGTCGTAGGCTGCAGAAAAAAACTGAAAATCCTTTAGTGAAAAAATCCACCAAAAACGTTTAAATTCACATATAATACATGTGTATAGGCATGTTGACGTACGTTTTGTTACGACAAAGTGATTTGGCTTTTGGCGAATATTCACAAAACTCAAAAACATGCAGCTCGTACGGAAAGTAGGATTTAGTACTGTATGAATGTTAAAAAAAAAATCAACGTTTATAGATATTAGTGTTATTCATTCCGTGGTTTCAAAAAGGCAGTGCTGTATCTTGACATCTGTCAAAGGAAACATGTTCTATTTATGTTAAAAGACAGACATTTATGAAAATGGATCGCTTAAGAACCACTGAAAGCGTTAAAAGTGTTAAAACCTACCACAAAAATTGTGATTTAAACCTGACTACTTTTCATGCTTTAAGAGGTCTTAAGAGGAGATTATGGTTCATATAATCATCCAACTCGTCAATTTCGAAAATACTGGATCGGCTACAAATTTTGAAAGGCTTGATCATCGTGGTTTTGCTTGTTCCACCTCAAATTTCGCTACTGTAAGTGAAAGTGTAGCCGAAAACGCGAACTTGTCTATTTCTCGAAGTTTTCAAGAGCTAGGAAATCTAAGACCATCAAATCCTTTGCAATTACTTTATTAGTCTTCCTTTCAAATTTAGAACGATCGGTTAAAATGGAGTCGAGAAAACGCAAGATAGCTGAAGATAGGTCAGACAAAATTCCACCACCAACGCAAACAGAAATTCACCATGTGTTTATCTGCGGATTTTGATGTAGTTTACAGCCAATACAAATATTCAGTGAATACCACATTGCATATGGAACGATTGCACCGTCTCTAAAAACTATTTCTAAGTGGTTCCGAAGATTCCAGACCGAACAGTTTTGCGTAGAGGATAAGCCCCGAGAAAGTCAACCAAAATCTTCCGCTGATAACGTCACTGTAGCTCTGGTGAAGTCCAAAACTGACAAAGACTCACGATGGGCACAAGAAATTATTGCTAATGAATTGGGCTTGTGGGATACACGAAGAAATCTGCGCGATGGGTGACATGAATATTAAATCAGTCCCAAAAAGAGGCTCGAGTGCAATTTGCTCAATTTTTCCTCAACAAATTCGAATATAATCAATCTAGCAACTTTAGTAAAGTCCTTACTGGTGGCGAATATTGTCACCACCACCACCACCTGTCTCTATAAGTACGATCCAGGAACCAAATAGCAGTCCATTTTATGGAGCCCAACATGAGCAAGCTCACCCGTAAAATCTAAGCAACAAAAAATCAGCAGCAAAAGCAATGACGTCAGTTTACTTTCCCCAATCTAAAATCGTAGCTGCTATTCCACTGGAAAGGGGTCAGATGGTAACTGCAAAATCGTATACCGAAGAGTGCTTACCAAAAGTAAACAGGAAGAAAGTGGATTTGCGGCTCTACTTTTTACATCATGACAACGCGCCATTTCACACTGCTGGAAAAACGAGTAATTCTATTGCGATCTCTGGGATCGAAGAAATACGTCCAGCACCCGGATATAGCACCTTGTGATTACTGGTTATTTCCAAAAATTAAAAAAAAAAGTTAATTAACGCGGTTAATGCTGAACTTGATAAGCTTAAGAAGCATAATTTTGCATACTGTTTTCAGAAGTGGATCTATAGGTTTAAGATACGCATTGAAGTCAATGACTACAAAATCGTCAGATAGAAGATAGAAAAGACAAAGATTACGAGTAAATATAAAAAAGAAATTCCTATTTTTTTTTTTTTTTGTCAACTTGCCGAACTATTGTTAATTTCCTTGTATATCCATAAAAAGTCTAGCTAACACAAAAATTGAAGCCAGCTGACCATTCACATACATCAATCGGACGCTTGAACAACAAGAAGTGAACAACGATTTTCGTAGAAAATTTTCTTCAGCGACGAGAGGCCTCTAATACTTGAAGAGAGTTTACTACATCCAAAAATTCCTACTGTATAGTGGTCTCTTTGGTCCGAAGGAGTGATTGGACCTTACTTCTTTGAAAACGACAACGACGACAATTCGTATCGTAACCGATTTTTTTGTAACCGATCGACTTGGACGATATATGGTTTCAACGATATGGTTCCACATTCCACACAACTCGTGCGAGTATGACTTTATAGCGAGAAAATTTCCCGGCCGTGTAACCTCTCGTCTTGGCGACATCACTGGTCACCGAGATCGTGCAACTTGGCACCGTTGTTCAACATTTTGTGGCGCTACGCGAAAGACCATGTTATGGCTGAGTTACCGCCCAATGTGTGCCAAAAAGTGGTCGTAAAATACCTCAAAGAGATCGAAATTTGCAAAAGCTCAAGAGATGGTCATTGAAATGATTTATTCTTCCAACTATAATGCCAATATTCAAACGTTATAATAATAAAGGCATTTCATGAAAAAAAATTATTTCAAATGCATTTCATTTGCGTTTATTTCCGAAAATGAAAAATGGATAGCCCTATTTATATACGTATCTAGGTGTATCTAGGGGTGGCTTATGTACAATATGAAAATGATGAAAGATATAATGACGCGCTATTTAAATGAAATTTCTCAGGTCAAGGTTGTAAATTCAGTTGCAAGCGCGAATAATATTCTTTTCTTTCAACATAATATTATATACATACATATATAGTAAGACTGCAGCTTGGTTTTATGCCCAGAGTATTTGGGAGATTGTTTTTATATGCACGTATATTGTGCATATAGAATTAAAGGTCTCAATTTCATAATTGATTTTACAAGCGAGTTGTAAAGCGAGTAGAATACAACAATCCACTAAGAATCTTGTTAATAGAAACTTATTAGGGAATAATAACTCCTGAAAAAAATTCATCACTGATTTTACTATTGACTTTTCTTCATTATCAGAAATTCAAATTTTGAAATGTAAAAAATTTTTAAGAAAATATGAAAGAAATGTTTATTGGAGAACGCTGAGGAATGTGAAGAATAAACATATTTTGTAAAGAGTTCATGATTACAAATTTTTTCTTAATTTTTCATTTTATAATGTTAATGGATTGCATAAAAAAGAAAATTAATTTCAAATTTCTGTGATCATTATCTCTTTAGCTATCGGTATCTATCCTATCGTGCACATGCCGGGATCGACCACAACGTTGAAAGGTAGGCAGACTGTTAATACTCCACTATTTCTGGTACTATCTACCATAAAACCAATTGTGTCAATACCTTTTGAGTCTGAGATAGCGTACTACATTTCTCTGATATTGACGGGCTGATGAGTGCACTCAGAAAGCGGGTGTGCAAATCGATAGGAAAACCATTCGACTATCTGTTGTAATTTTAACTTTCCGACGTCGAGCCTCCCTTGTGTTTATTGGAAGACAAATGTGTAACTTCACTGTGACAAGATACTGATCCGAGTCGATGTTACGTCAACATGATCAATAGGGTTAGAAGATTTTTCTTTGCCATTCATAGAGTTGAAGTCTCCAAGAATAATTTGTACATTTTACAGGGGGCAGTGCTCATAAGCAAGTTCTAGCTGCGTACAGAAAGCATCTTTGGTCACATCGTACTGCCCTATTATGGAGGCGTGAGGGCACATCAATGATAAATTGAAAAATTTTGCTTTGTGATTGTCATTACTCTCACAAAACATTTATTACTATATAAAATTTAAAAGCGAGTTTTTGCTTCAAATAAACTATACCGAAATAAAATAAAAATATATAACCCTCCCCTGAAAAAATCAGGCTGCGAGCTTGCGTAGAAGTATATTCAGATTTATTTAATTTATGCAGGGAAAATTATACAAAATGTTTAGTTAATCAATTTGAGGCTAAAATACTGGTTACCGATTGTTTTAACTAAACTAAGCCAATTTAATAGAAAAATCCTTAAATACAGTAACTGATACCATCAGTTGCAATTGTCATGAAAATATACAGAAAAAAAACAAATTTAATACCAAACTTTGTACTAAACATAAAAATTGCTAAAGGTGAAAACATATCGTTAAATTGAAAAACTAAAAGTGAGAAAAAACGAACAGAAAACAGCGCGAATACATAAAAAAATTTTCCATTACAAACCAATGTCAACTTGAATGAGCACAACATAAAATGGAATAACTTTTACACACACGCGCGCACACACTTGAACACACGCCAGTGCCTAAAAGCAGTAGCAGAATGTAAGCTTCGATTTGGCTGTAACGACTTTGCGGAATACCGCTGCGATCCAAGTCAGCACACAGGAATATAAACTACGCAAATACCTGTGTATTTAACTGGGCCTAACTTGGATGGCACAGTTGGTGTTGGGTTTTGGCTGTTGGCATGTGTGTGTGGAACGTACGCTTAACCACACGTACGAGGCCTACGTGTGAGTACCGCTGAGCCTGCGGGAATCATCTAGCGCGCGCTTGTGTGTGTATTTGTGCTTATGGAATACAAACATAATGTATATACATAAATGTAGGCAGGTTTGAATGACTGCGTATGCGTATATCACCGTTATTTGCCAAGGCATATATTCTCTTACAGTTATTTGCAATTTCATTTCATGAGATTTACACAAATATGCACGGTTACACAAGCGCAACACATAACATATGTATGTACCTATGTATAGAGTAGTATGAAACGCGCCAATATGCCGCAACGTACCATGTAGATGGGTTGCTAGATAGCGAAATCAAAAGTAATAAGTATAAATGTTGCATCTATGTATCACATTGGGGTATTTGGTAACGTATACGTAGTGTTGTACCATCGAATATTTCATAGTAAAATTATTATTATCTCCTTTTTATACTTTTCCATTAAAAAAATTCTTAAATTTCTAATGTGACTTCTTCATACAAAAAATAATTAGTCAAAAATAAATGAACAATTGTGAATTTTTGTAGAAACTTACCTCAAAAAAGTTTTAATAAAACAACAAAACATATTTTACAAAATTTATCAAAACCATTAAAATTTAAAAATGCACTGAAAAAAAATTAATCAAATCGCGTTAAATTTAAAAAAGCTCAAAATAAATAATGAATTTATATTGAAAAAAATTATTTAAATATTAAATCTAAAAAGGTACAATACTAAAAACTTTTTAAATCCTACCAAATGTTAGTTTTAAAATATAATGCAAATGAAATGAAAAAAAATATTATAAATGGAAATTCTTATACAGGTACTATAAAATTTTAAATGAAAAATTCAATCGAATATGGTGAATTAAAAAAAAATATATTATATTCAGTTACATCCGAAAGAAAAATTTATCAAAATAAAAAAAAACTTTGAAGAATCTCATAAAATACACGTAATGTATTATAATACTACATAATATTAAGCTAAATCAAAGTAAAATTGTTAGTAAAATAAAAATATATATTTATTAGAATTTACGAAATGTTAATATAAACAAAAATCAATTAAATTAATTTATTAAAAAAATATTATAAGAAAAGTATTCTATACTAAAAATATATCATATAAAATTGAAATAAATTATAAAATAGAAAAAATATTAAGCAAAAAATTTTCATAAAATGTCATACGTGTACAACTTTATATTTTTAAAAATAAATATCGCATAGATTTAACGTAAATCAAATATAGTTAAATGGAAAATATTGGGATAAAAATTTATAAAAATCTGCAAAATTGTATAAAACTTTTTAAACTATGTGTAATAAATATCTTAAAGATAAATTAAAAAGTAGTTTGTTATACCAAAATAATGAACAACTTAATAAAAATTTTGTCAGAAAATTTAGTTAAATTTGATTTAGTTAAAATAAACTCAAACTTTCATATAAAACAATATTGTATATAATTAGAATAAATTAAATATTAGAAAAAAATAAAAAGAAATATCAAAAAAAATTGGAAACAAATTTTATAAATAATTATATAACAGAAGAAGTACACGCAAATTTATTACACTATCTTTAATAAAAACTCCGTATAATCCCATAAAATTATAAATGCATAATGTATCGTATAAGAGAATTTTTAAAAACAAAATTACAAACCAAAACTTTTGAATAAAAAAATAATGTATTAAAAAATATCCGTAAAAAATTTAGGTAAGTTAAGTAAGTTTGCTAAAAAAATTTTAAAAATTAATAGCCCATAAATATAAATGTATATGTATGTAAAATAATTAATGTAACCCCAATAAATTAGTGGTCACTAAAAATAAAGCGTCGATTTACACTGAAAATAACGTACACCCTAATGTTCCCATACGTAATTTATATAAATATTTATATATACGTAATACATATGATGTATGGGAGTTTTTTTCGGGGCTAGCTGCTCCGGCATGACAGCATAATCAGTTAAAATAGAAATATTTTCGCTTGAGTAGCATTGCGATTTATGCCAGAAAGAGGAGTAATATATTGCGAATACACCGATAAATATATGCGTGTACAACTAACTGTATATGCTTCAAGAATCAGCTATACACTCTTGCGCTTTGGCATATGAAATTTCCGCGGGCATTATTGATAAAATTGTATGCAAATAGCATTTTTAACGGAAAAATAGTACTCACTTTACATGTTAAGTGCATATGTTTGCATATATATGTATGTACAGTATGTATAGTATATATGTATACACATGTATGCAGTGACTTTGAAATCAATTCAACTAATATCTGTATTTTCGCAATTTCATCAGCAAATAATAAAGAACTTTGAAATGTTTTGCCTGTATACATATGTGTGTTGCGCCGCTTAAAAATAAGTATGTGTGTAGATGAGCAAGCTTTCATCAAACTCATATCTCTATAAGAATCACATTCATGTCACTGATGCGCGTAATTTTATTTGATATCAGTATAGAGCAAATTTTAAATTTTATTTCCATATATACGGCTGCGGCAATAACCGAATGGTTGGCAGGGCGTGCTACCATGCGGAAGGTCATGAGTTTGGGTTCCGGCCCGACCAACATGCAAACCTAGTCCTTCCACAGGGAATGTAAACCATTCCGAGTGTATTTCTGACATGAAATAGAAGAGCTTCATAAAAATCTATTAGCCTTTCGGAGGCCTCAGGGTATATTACATTTACATCTGTGTATTCTCTATCTGTATATATTTTTGTAAACAATTGAACCAAAACGTTGGCTTCGCGGTTTATTATCTACGTACGGTAAATCATTCAATGTCGAGTCAGAACTATACGATGGACGATCAAATCGGTGTTTTAGGTGCTCGAAAATGCAGTTGTTTCAGTCGACCAAAGCGATCTTGTGAAAACATCGCTCTCCTAGAAGCCTGTGCTAAGACGTTACCACGAACATCAGAATCACTATGATATGAAGCTATTTCCGTACATTATTTACTGGACTCAACGACTGTTCCACGACTAGTCTCGTCGCTTTAAATATGCAAATTTCGTCGTACAAACGACTGAAACGGTGGAGAATTTTTTTTCTTTGAAAAGGAACGTTGACAAACAGTAACCATCAATCAGAGCATAATTATTGCTATAATAACCGTTATTTTGGCGCCAACATTCGTGAAAATGGCATGAAACACTTCTAGTTTCAACCAGATGGCGCACAATCTGGTATGGCTTTTTTGAAGTTCCCTCGACGCTTAATATCGGAAAACAGTGATTTTGACTATCGTCCGAGTTCCCTAGGTTTGACACCGTCGGACTTTTTTTTCTGGGTCTGCTTGAAGTCAAAGATTTGTAGCAACAAGTCAAGAAATCTAGGCGAACTTAAGCCCAAAATTTGCCTGGAGAATACGATAGAAACTGTCGAAAAATTCCACCATTAGAGCTCGGGATGACTTATTGCGGAATGTCATCTTCAATAAGTAATGTAATCAAATCTCATTGAATCTAGTTAAATAAGTTTTCAATTGAACATCAAAAAATGATGTTTTCACTTATCTGTATGTCTGTCTGTACAACCGTAAATGTGTTTTGTATTATATTGATCATTATTAGAACCGGATAGATAGATAGAATAGTTGAAACGAATGGAAGACTTAGCTAGGTGTAGTCACTTGTGATCATATCCCTAACCTTCTCTTTCAACCCTTCAATCACGTTTCGGTGAGTCGGTCATGGCGAAAATCTCAATTATAAAGATATTCAGATATTAGATTGTGATTAAAAAAAAAAATTGAGCACAAAAGGAATCGCCCGGGATGACGAGCGAGTGAGTAGTCAGTACATTTGAACACACTCAATTTTTTAGCCTGCTTTTCGTTGCCTTGAAACCGCATCATCATACTGGAGATTTAAATAAAATCACTGAAATAATTATTTGCAAGTAAAATATATTATTTAACTAAATATATCATACACCAACACTAAAGCTACTATAGCTTTAAACGAAATTTAACTAGCTTTAGAGCCTTATTGATATTTAAATATATGAATATTAATGTGAATTCTCAAATCCATGTGAAATCTATTATGGAATTAGGAATACTCTGTGATTAGCGCGTCAATTAAATTTAATATTTGTCATTTCTCTAACGTTAGTGAGATTTAAGCAAACACATGTAAGTAAATATTAATGATATAAGCATATTAATAGATTTATATACTCAGAACAACATTTTGTAACCGATACTAGTATTTGCATATGACACAGGTAAACACACAGTGCAGGATACTTGATGTTAACTAGAAGGTTACTAGTTTATAGGTTTACTTGTTCAGATTTCCTGCAAACATCAGCAGCTCTTGTACAAGAAGCGGTTGCCAACCGTGTGGAGCCTTGAGTTACTTTTAAAAGAGAGGAAGCTGCAGTGGAGCCACCCAACATATTCGGTTTAAAGGTTAGCTGAAATGTAGTTGCAGCGTCTATTCACCAGAGTTGCGGTGTCTGTCTTGAATCAAGCAGAACGCTATATAAAAGTTTCAATGAAAATTCAATAACGCATCGGATATGAGATTCCGCTTGATTGTGACGGCGACCCCCGCAAACCTTTTAAGAATCACGATATGACAGCATGCACCTGGAATGTCCGGTAGCTTCACTGAAGTCCAAGTAGTGCGATGGAAGGGACAATGATGAAAACGAGTAGACTTTATTATATTTACTACAGGGACCATGTATATATGTATATACCCGTACATATATAACGTCCGCATCAAAGTTAAATTCTTCAAGATCTCGCTGGATGTCTTTTATTAGCACCTGGGGCATACTTATGAGCGCTGCCCCCGCCACGATTTAAAATTTTGGCTTAGTGACTTTAACGCTAGGATGGTACAAAGAAGTTCTCTTCGATACAACTGTTAGAAAATTCAGTCCCCACGACGAAACATCCCTAAATAGGTGGAATCTGATCGACTGCAGTAAAGATCAAAAGAAATCAAAAAGCTGCGGTCACAACAGACGAATGAAGGAGAAGAGTTTGAGCACTCTAAACTTTTACCTATCGGATCAGAATAACGAGCTGTCCGATCTCAATCTATTTGTCTGTTTTTACGCAAACTAGACTCTATGTTTCTTAGATATTTCAACCAAAATTGGAAGGCAATAACATTGTTCTACTGTATTGATCATTCCTCGGAACCACTAAAACATATCGTGCTCATTCAACCGATTTGTCTTTATATGAGGTTTTGGGCCAAGAATCCATTAAGAAAGCTTCTGAAAGTGTGAAATTTGGTACTCTGCACACGTGGGTACGAATAAATATTTACACCTAAGATTATTGAAGTTAGAAGTCTATATACCATATATCCCCCTACAACCGATTTTTTTAGTTATGAGAACTAATATATCATCCTAAAGGTATAAAGACTTCGGGTATGACAGAAGCCAGCACCTCATTCTAGTTCCATACTAAACTTGCTTTTCACTGGGTGCATACAACCCGATGAGCTAGCTACATTTTGATTATACACGTACATAGGTATACACAAGCTCATTATCCATTCAAATTGAATTCGAATTGGATTTAAATTGTATGTTATAAGAGAGAGTAAGCTGATTGTGTGAAATTTGTGAATTGGTAATTACCAGATTTCTGAATTTTCCGCTAAAATGATGCTAAGCTTAGTGGTAACAAATATTTACATACTCACATATATTATATATGACTATATTTCAAATATATTTTAATCAGTGCTGTTTGTCGTTTTGCATTGACATTATTGGCATATGAGTAAAAAAAATATATCAAAATATAATGTTATGGCATATTTTTGGTATAAAACCAGAAATATTTTCTTAGGTTAAGAATGAGTACTATTAATTCGAAAACATACTAAATATTTGCTTCAATTACATAACTTAGTAGAAGCTGAGCTGGTAAATATATATTCAATTTTCTTTTTCGAATTATTTTATACACATATTGTCAGGTAACCGCCTAACGGATTATCTTTTAAAAATTATTGTACATATATTTAATCTTACAGTATCTTCTGTAGTATACTTTCCACTTCAACTACATCGAATAAGTTTTTGAAGTCAACAAAATAGATATTTATTATACAATATTTTTATAAATTTTTACAAAATTTTTTTTTTGAATAAAATTTGTAAAATGAATTGTTAGTCATCAACATAAGGGTCCGAAATCTTTTAATGTACATATGTTTGAAGACAAATAGGCTTCTAAGAGTTTAATGGTAAAAATCATTAGGAATGATGGGTAATAGGTCGATTTCAGTTGTTTATGTAAGTATTTTAATGTTTTTTTTTGCCAACGAACGTGGTTTATTATGGAATTTCATAGGGTTGAGTAGCTATAAGCGAATCCACGATGACTGAAACTATGGCATAGAATGCAGATGCAGACAATCACGTAATTGCTAAATATTATACATACTGTAAGAAACCAGAAAACCGAAAAGTTATTTTGGTAGTTAGAAAAATTAAGAATTTTTTATTATAAATTCTAAAGAAATAGGAGAACAGATATAAATTTTAAATAAATATTTAAAATGAATTGTTGAATGTGGATTTTTAGGAGGTTCAAATTCAAAAATAAAATGACCAAAAAGCTAAATGAAAACTTGCAGGCCTCAAGATTAAGGAATATGATACATACAACTTATAAATTATTATATTTTTAAAAAAATTGTATAACATAGGGTAAAGAGAAAATCTTTACTGGTGTCCCTTTTTGACTTGCGCGTTAACGATAACTCATGGATCGAACTTCCATCGCTGCTAAATCGTAGAAGTGACGGCTAGAAAGTTTGTTATGTGTTTCAATCGGATTGGCAAGGAATCAGTCACTATAAGCTACTCCTCTGCCGCCAAACTCTTAATTCCGAAAAGGAAAATTTTGATTCATCAGTACGATGCCAGACCACATACATTGATAGTTCACGCTCATGTTGACTTTATGTTTTCCATCTAAGTGGAAAGTAACAAATGTTATACCAATAATCAAATAAACAGGCGCTTCATTTGGTTGTGAATTCAGGCCCATAAGTATATTACCAGCACTTGCGAAGGGGTTTGAGATGCATATAGCACGCCAAATATCTTACTTAATCGATAGAAATAAATTCTTGAATCCGTGATAAAAACTGCTCTTTAACCCTCTATTTGAGCGATGGCTTTCTAAAGGTAAAAGCCGGTAATAATTGTTCTAACTTTGTGCATAAGCACTCTGGTGTTCCTCAGTGATCTATCTTAGGCCCCCTATTTTTTTAGTATTTTCATTAACGACATGTTTAGTACATGCACACATTCACGCTTACATGCCTATGTTGATCATATGCAGTTATATATCTCTGGTGAATTCGAATCGATCCAACTAGCATACCAACAACTTAATGAGGAACTAAGCTTTATATTCGCATGATCTACAGAGGATTTACTTTGCCTCAATGCGCAAAAAGTTATGGTCTCCGAGTTATCCATCATATTTATTGAAACCAAACGCCTTAAATTAGTTGACAAAGCGAAAAACTTATGTTCCGTCAGTGCTAAAATCGATAATCCCAATGTTTTACCAATAAGTTGATAATGATGCAACAATTTAAATAATTTTAAGGTAGTTTCATTCTCTCTTCGCATTCGGCTTGATAGCTATCTGACATTAAACGTGTTTCGTCTTTTTTCGACTCTTAAAAAATCTACCATTTTTAAATATAAAATATGTGTAGAATTTTCATATTTTTTAAATGTTTAAATGCCGAAAAATCCGAAATCAAATTGTATTCTCCAATCATTGATAATGAACTTCATAGAGTGTATGCCTTTCTTGATTGTTGTTTTTCATAAGAAAGTATCAGAAAGGAAAGATATTCACCCACCAAAATTTAAATCGCATTAAAAGAGATGAAGAGCTGACTGGAAAAAATCTTCAAGTCGAATACTTCATAAGTGGCAAATCAACCAATTCTGAGCAAAAATTTCGAGGTGAAACTACCTCATACAAGGTCTCCAACCCTGGCCATATTTGACCTTAATCGGATAATGGATTATCTTTTACAAGACCTGATATTTCTTTATTGATAAAAAATTCAAATCTCAAAATGCGTGTTTCACAATAATATGCTAAAAAATGCACGAATAGGCACATAATCGAATATGTGCACATCTAAAGTATTTCGAACAGACAAGCCTACATGGTTAAGCGCATGGAATATTTCCGAAATAGTATACTTCATAAATCATATTTGCTTGAACAAATATAATTTTCTCACTTCAACGAATTACTTCGCTAATAGTATTGTTTGGGCATTTACTTAGCATACAACTAAGTGCTTAAGAAAGCTTATCAGGCTGCACATCTGTCTGGCAGACGCTGATTGACGTGATAGTCACTCGCAGTAAAGCAACGTACACGCCACCAGTTGCCACACCGCCATTGTATGATTGGAGTGCCTACTTATTTGCTGATTGTTATATTTGTGCGTTCATATTTCAAGAATTTCATCCGCTACGCTGAGCACTAAGTTAGTGGCAAGTTTTTACATAGACAGATGCTTTTCTTCTTCTTCATTGTTTTTTTTTTTTTTTTTTGTTATAAACTAAGATGCTTTTTAGCATTATTTTTTTACGTCTGCCAGTTTGTCTGTGGACGTCATTTAAAATCTTGCCAGATTTCTTTACACTCACTCTCTCATTCACTACTTTTCTAGTGCGAAGCTTTGCGCTCTAAGAGCTTGTATATAATCATATTAAAAGCATTTGTGGGAAAGCATGTTTGTATTGTTGTATAACCCTGCCATAATATCCATCAAAAATCACTCATCAAAACTAGATTTTTACATCTATAAAGTTGCGGTTTGTTGGTTGTGGTTTCGTGGCTCCCCCACTGACTGGGTAACTGAGTAGACAGTAAAAATATCACATAAACTTGGGCACCGCGCGACAAGTACGGCGCACTCAACTTACTTATTAAAAGTAGATTTTGTTTTAAATTTTTTAATCTTCTCACTTAGTCAATAGAACAAAGGCATCTTCCACCATTTTCAAGTGTTGTTTTTATAGCAAGCGTTAAAGCAAATAAAATTCCACTTGACTTCGTCGCGCTCACAGCGCTAGTTTGGAATCTCGCTGCTGCCTTCTTTTCGCGTTACGAGTATGCATAAGCAAGAAGTAAATGAAGAAAATAACGGACTGCACCGCTTCTTTGTTGAAGCTCCTCAAGAAGCTTCGTGCAAGACGATAACGCTGAAGATGTTGCACTCAATTAATTTTATTCACTACAAATGCACTCCAAACTGAAGTAACGCTGCTGCGGATTGTTACGAGTGACGCGCGTCTCAGTTGCCAACGTTCTTATCACTGGCTTGTTGTCGCTGTAGGTTCTCTTACGTAATTTGTTTTACAAAGTAACTTTTTCGTGTGATTAATTGCATTTTGTTTTGTCTGCTGCTGTCAGCTTGGCTCATACCACCGTTTTCTTTCCATCAGCTGTCCGCTGTCATTTTCCCAGTTTGAGTTGTATACTTTGGTTTGTTTTGTAGATGAGCTTACCGGTACCGATGTCGAAGCTGAGACTATGAGTATATAAACATTTTAAGAAGCTCTGACATATTCGTTGCGATAAATAACTTAGGTTCGTAGGTTTAATTTCACTCAACTTGACTGTGGCCCAGGAAGCAGTTATAAAATCTTTGAGAAGCGCTGACCTATTCGAAATTGGGTTTATCGCAACAAAGATCGATTACTTGGATTTCGACACGGAGCTAGCGATGGAGAAACATACTCAAGAGAATATTAACTTCTCAGAAATAAATTTCAAAACCACTGAAATGATATTTGGCCGAGTTCCTCTTTAAATTGGTGGTATGCGTCTTGATTTTTCCCAAAAAAAAAAATGGAGAACTCCGAACGGCTATTGGATTTTTGGGTGGACCTGACATTCCCTGCCAAGAAGCGACCAAAAAATTTTTCAGTAATTTTAGATGTTGGTCGAACCAGAACTCTAACCCTGACCTTCAGAGTGGCAGCACACAATGCTTGATAAGGTCACTGTGACAGTCATAACTTCGAGGTCATAGATAATTTCGTCTATCTAGAGACCAGCCTTAACGCCAATAATTGTATCAACCTTGAAATCCAACGCAGCAGCATAACTCTTACCAGTAGGTACTACTTTGGATTGAGTAGGAAATTGAAAAGTAAACTCCTTCCTTGACGAACAAAAACCAAGCTCTACAAGTCCGTCATCATTCCCGTCCTACAATATAGTGCAAGAGCGTGAATGATGTCGACAACTGATGAGTTTTTTGATGGAAGCAGAGGAAGAGGAAGACCTCCACTACGATGGAAGGATCAGCTAGAGAGCGACATGGTTTCACTTAATATTTCCAACTGGAGTCAAACATCGAGGATAAAAAACAAATGGCGCGCTATTGTTGATTCGGCAATAATCGCTTAAGCGGTGCGTAGCCCAATAAGAGACGGTAAGCGAATGTAATACAAATTAAAAAAAAAATCTAATGAAATCGACAACGGTCTGACTGCAACTAATATCGGATACATATATTTGAGATTCACGAGAATTTCTAGCCTTTCAGTAAGAATAAATTAACCTCAGAGTCGAGGTTTCGTATCCAGAAACACTAACCTTCGACAGAACGAAGATTGAAATCTTGGTTTCTAGACTAGATGACATTTAGAAGCGGTCGAAGCGGATTCATGTCAGAACCGAAGTATTTATTTTGGTGCACATTAATCTTGAACCTAAATCACATCTCAAGCGCTCACCTCTCAAAGTTTTCACCGTGATGCTGTATTGTTAGTTGGAAGAAGCTTATGTAATTTAGCTAATGTTCGCAGTTAAATATTTATAAAAAGAACAACGCAGCTCGAATCGGAGGGTTTCTGGTTTATCCGTCCGTCCAAAGTTATATTCAATATTTCGTACCAAGCGCATCTACAGATATTTTCGATGTGAGCTTCTACAATCAAGGTCATTACCATGATAAATATTAACTCCTTAGCCAAGTCTTCCCGGAACTGAAATTCGCTCCATCCCTACCACGTAGTCGTACATCAGAATTCACCAATGAAGTGAAACGACACTTGGACAACCATACAAAACTAGCAAATAAGAAATAGTTGCCGTCCCAAAGGAAGTTAGATGAAGAGACGCAGAGCGGTAGAGTGGTTGAGCGGAAGAGGTCGATGTGTGTGTGTGTGTGTATGTATGTATGTGCGGCAGAAGAATACAAATTTTAAATGCGCATAAAATAAACAACCGCAAAGCGACACTTGAGACAGTTAACCAGGTCTGTCGGACGCAGTGCAAAATGGTGCTGTCAGTCAGTCGGCGTGAGGGAAAAGACTTAACTTTATAGTGTCTTTTTACGTTGTTGTATTGTTGTATATTTGTTAGATAGTTTCTGTTTTTTATTACATTATATTTGCAATATATTTTCTTGCAAACAGTCGCAATCAAGTAGTTGATGGAAAGTTATTTTGTTTGTATGTACGTGTATATATGTATTAATGGATGTTTGTATGTAGTACACAACGGCAAAGGGTGAAAAAAAGTTTTGCTGTTGAGGGAATGAAACATGAAAATTGTAAAATACATTGAAATAAATAATAAAGTTTGCTGAAAAATAAAGCGCAAGACAAATAGCATTTAGGGCCAAATACAACAAAAAAACAGCAACAGCAACAACAACAACAACAACTACACTGTTTGCAAATAGTTTAGATTTGTGCAAATCCTAGCATTTCCCAAATGAACTTTGAGCGCAGGCAAAAGGTTAAATAATTGTCGAAGTTTAGAAGAGGCAGCGGAGTCTTGTTGGCAGATTTTGCGCTACGAGTTGGATTGAGAGATTTGTGGAAGTTCCATTGTTGAAGAAAAGCCATTTTCTTAACCGAAATTGAAATTATTCATTTTGTGGCTTCTTAGATTATAACTTTATGAACTTATGTTGTCTTAGGGGCCAAACATTAGTTGAAGTACCGCTAAAGAACTCAATACTGCCTTAGATTTTGTTTTAATTTCCTGAAGAAAGGAAACCCAGCACACTGTGCACGATTTCTCCGTGGACCCGAGTAGTCTCTTGTTGACAGTTTTTTATTTTTTAATCTGTGGCCTCAAATTGGCTTGCAGGCCTAAGAAAAGGAGTCTGAGTTCCGAAATGCTTCTTACATCAGCGATATATATACGAATGGCTATATAAAAAGGAACTGAAAAGGATAACTGCAATATAATACGCCGATCCAGAGTCTAAGAGCTCCTTTACATTGCCAAACCAAGTGATATCGTCTAGCATAGAGTAGGTGAAATGAATAAAGCTGCTGTATTACCGCACGAAATTAGTAAATACGGTACCAGTTGACCTAAACGGGATTACATCGCCGAAAGAGTGACAACTCTTGACCAGATAAAATCCGGCTCAGTTCTGGTGAGTAGAACTGGCTGTCGTGAGGGTTTAAGAACTGTCTTCCTGTGAATGACGTCATCGGAGTCAAACCACCGTCCATAGTAGATGAAGAGCTCGTGCTGCCTCAAGATCCCCAACAGGTCTCTAACCACTTCTTTACATGCCCCTCTTTCTTTGGTCCGAACCCGTCGAAACAGCTCGTTTCATGGACCTATCGTTAGATGACCTCAGTTATTTAAATTAACTAGCCTGACCTTAACCGGGGTTGGAAAAACTGCCACAACAACAACCACAGAAAATACGGTAGCTCAGTGACAGAGTGGTACAAATTCGAAATAAGAGTTGAAAGATGATAACTCCTAGCTCTATATTGACCAATATATAAAGAAAGAAGTTTTTACATGTAATCGCCTTTCAACAGAATGTAGGAATATCTCAGAGTGTATTGTATAATTAAAATTGGTGACTTGTAAGCGCAGAAGTGATTTTCGTCTTGATATTCTACCAACAAATGGAGGGATCTACAATTTACTCTTTTCTTTATTCCCTCTACTTTTATTTGGAGCTTTCATTTCATGTCAGAAATACACTTGGAGCGATCGACATTCCTTACCGGGAGGTGACTACCAATGGAATCATTAAATTTCCATAATTTTGGTTGTTGGCCGGACCAGGACTCAAAAACCCTACTGAATGACAGTGAACACCTCTAACTACTCGGCTGCTGCTGCCGTTGAGTGTGTTACTGACATGAAAAAAATGTATGGGAGTATATTGCCACTTTGGCAAAGCGCCCATATGAAGGTACCCATCAAACACGATTCCACCAGCAACAGCTTACAGCAATAGACCAGTTTCATCGCCGCCTCTTTTAATGCAAAGGGGAAGAAGAAGTTAGCCCTTAATGTCTGATGCCCCAGGTGGCGTGGGAGCTATATAGTGTGATTGCAAAGAGAAGCTGAATCACCTGACTTGGAAACAAAACGCTTGTTTAATTCTAGCACTCCAAAACAGTGAAAACACAACCTTTCATAAGTTTGAGCGTCATCTTGTGTATTTGGCATTGGAGGTACAACATTTTTGTTTTTGTAACAATTGCCAGTATAGGCAAATAGGCATGGGCAGTTGTATGGGACCGGTCAGACGATTTCAACTTTAGTTAAGTTTATTTGTAAATAACTAACTTAGGAGAAGATGCAAAGAGACAATTGAGAATCTTGTTCTCTGCGAGGCCACAAGGGTCGAGTTAAACCTCGAACTCTATAATATGTTTTGGATTACCTAAGTACGAATCTGCGAAGATGACAGATTTTCACACTTTTTGTTACTCTCTCCCCAAACCTCAAGAGGCCGCACTCAAAGTCTGAAAAGGCAGACAGGTTATAGTGATTTTCGACGACAGTGGTAATGGGTTCATTATTATTTGTCTAAATGCTTATATATATGTATATATATATATATAATTGGAGCTCCTTCTCCAATTTGTGGTTTTGCGTCTTGATGTTTTTCCAACAAATGGATGACCTACAATTTATACTAAGCCGCCTCCGAACGGCTGATGGTTTTTTTACAAGGATCGTTTTATTTTATGTCCGAAATACACGCGGAGAGGTAGATATTCCCTGCCAAGAATTAAATAGAAACTTGGCAACTTTTGTTGCCCAGATGGCCATTGCATAGTTTCCACACATGGAAGTTTTTTGATCGAAAAAAGTCCAGCATTTAACCATATGTTATATGTTAACCTTTCTTTTTTTTCTTTCAATAACAAAAGCAGAAATTTTAAAAATTAAATTTTCCATAAAATTTATACCCCTCCTTCCTTTGGCCTATTTCGTTCCCACT
Organism: Ceratitis rosa; assembly: GCA_037013455.1. Taxonomy (NCBI): domain Eukaryota; kingdom Metazoa; phylum Arthropoda; class Insecta; order Diptera; family Tephritidae; genus Ceratitis; species Ceratitis rosa. Next base: position 2,429,166 of record JAWMAG010000020.1, on the reverse strand, counting down.
GCGTACTGTTTTGTACGCGCACTAAAGCGTTATATTTTCCGAGTAAAATCAGGAATTTGTAGGCCGAGCCCCAAACAGAAAGCAATCCAATAAAATACAGCCAAATTGTTGTTGTGTGTATAGCAAATGAACTCAACCATTACAATCAAGAAATAAATACACAAACAAGCAAATATACGATTGCATACATATATATATTTTTCAACAATTTCGTCATGCAAAAAGCAAATAAGAGAAATTATAAGAAAGTACTCCTACAACCACATGCATATATACAAACAATGCCTTTAAGCTATGAACGCTTAATCAGGCAGCAGTAAAGCCAGCACCAGAATCAGAGTCAACGTCACACGCACACACATAGGCAACAAAAAGAAATTAAAGTGAAAGAGGATTGGTGGCGTTCATTGCTTGGTGGTAGTGTTAGTGTTGGTGTTGGTGATGGTGTTGGCGTTGGCATCTGGAATGTCTGGCATTCGGGCTGACAAGGCAAAAAGGAATCTTCAGCCGGTTATGTCGATAGGCTTGAAAGCTAGAGGCTGTGCGGTACTCTGTACCGTCGATATGAATTGAAGTTCGTATTGAAAATTTTGCGGTTGATTTCCGTGCAGTTTTTAGTTCAGCGGTGAGCTCCGGTGCTCATGCTATTGCTGTTGCTGCTGCTGCTGCTGTTGCTGAGAAAAGCATAAAAATGTGAATGGAAAATTCTGTCGGGCAATACAAAAATAAACGGTGTAAATAATGGTAAGAGATGGAACGGATTTCAGTAAAGAATGTAAGGCAGTTAAGTGATAAAGGTTATAACCCATTTTCCTGGGTTGTGTGTGTGTGTGTTTGGTCTGTTTACGATGAATGGAGTAGTGAGTGTTCTAAAACATGATTGTGCCAAATGGTTTCTTTGGTCATATGCAAGTTTCTCTTGAATTGTTTTTCTTATTACTTTTGTTGTTTTATTGGATCATAAAAGCGGAAAGGCAAATACAATATGAAAAGCATTGCAAAGTCAAAGCTTTATCGATAAGCTCAATGTGCGCTCCCCTCATTGATACGCTTAATATATGGCTGAAGAGCGAGAAGATTTTTGATTGAGCTGTACGAACGTGTGCGTGTGTGTTAAGAAAAAATACTCTTAACAGGAGTTAACAAACATCAATTGGTATGAATGTTGAAAGGAATGCACACAGACAGATAAATGTATACATGCCTTTGCAAATAAATATATACATATGAGCGTAAGAATATATATACGTACGTGTATATACTACACATTTGTCTAAAGACAGACAAATATGTGTATATAACATTTGCACGTACAGCAAATTTGAAAGCTGGGCATTTATGTATGCTGATATATATAGATATATACATACTAAATATATGCACATACATACATATATGTATGCCAACCAACCACACTTATCCTCGTCTAAAGCAAGCAAAATTCTAATTGAATTTCCTTTGCTTTAGCTGGAATTTTAGGCTTAAAGGCATTCAGGCACTCATGCTCCAATTTTATGTGCAAGAAAGTTTATATGTTTACATATATACGAACACATACGCAAATATATGTAGATATATGTACTATAAATGATTGTATTGAATATAAACTGCTGCAAATCTACACATTTTTATTGGTAGAAAGCAGACCAATTTTAATAAATGCGGTTGTTGCTCTGAGCTCTGGGCTCTGGGCTTTACTCTAACGAGTTTCACGCGCTGGACATCTAAACCTTTTCATATATAGACATATGTATGTGCATGTGTATATGTTGTATGAGACTTGCATTTGAACCATAAATATATTGTATGAGCAATGTACATAAGCACATACATATCAAGTTATGATTCAACTTAATAAATATGGTTACATATCTACATGAAATTGGTAACATATAGATACACCTTGCTTCTGTTGTTGTTCGAAGTCCATTGAAGTTCGAGGATACTTTATATTTTGTTTTATTATTTGCATTGGATTTCATTTTTACAACCATATTTATGCCTATGAAGATGTAAGTTAAAAAATTAATGGGAAGACTCTACCGAAATTAAGTGATTAATCGTTTCGCATAAAAATATCAAAAAAAAGTAAAAGTAATAAATATTTTTTATGATAATATATATATTTGTTTACTCTTTAGAAAGTTTTTAACTTGAGTAGTATTCATAGACAATAAAATTTAATTTTATTGCCCCAAAATGTAGGCTACACTTTTATGCTCATTTATTGTATGCGAGAGTTTTCCCCCGATGTGTGAAAATGTAAGAGAAGTTTTCCACATATGCATTAGCCTTGGCAAGAAGCTTTCTATATGTAAATCCAACCATATGATTCTTTCAGATAGATCGACCGAGAAATTAGTATTTCTTCACACATTGACATAGCCAAGAGCGACCTATGTACAAACAAATCGAACATTGAGAATAATTTTAAATAATAGATCTGTACCGGGTTCATCTCCAGAAGAAAAAGTTCGCCACATATTTCCCTTGGCAAAGAGCCATCCATATAAAAGGTGTTTTTTTTAACATATAATTTATTTTTATGGTTAAGAATTTAGCTTTGTTTTCATATAAAAAATAATATGGGGCAAGTGACGACAGCGGCTGGCTCGAATAAACTTCAGCCGTATGTCCCAATTTTCAAACATTTTTTGCACCGTAACGCGCAGGGTAATCTCTTCACAGGCGTAAATCGTTTTGTGCTTATCTTCGCAGACAAGCGACTTCACATAAGTTAACAAAAAAATAATCCAGAACGGTGTTAAATCGCACAATCTTGGAGGTCACGACACAGGTCCACGGCGCGAGTAAATCTTTGGCTAAATGACATGTAGCGCCGTGTTGTTGGAAACAAAGGTCATCCAAATCAACATCTACTAATTGAGGCACGAGAAAGTCTTCAATAATGGCGCAATTCCCCATAAACTCTAACATTATGGTCGCCTTAAATTTTGAAGAATTTGGTAGCGATGATTCCCTCTGCACATTGAACACACTAAATTTGTGACTTTTTGAGGATGTAACAGCATCTCAACAATGGCGTGTAGATTATTGTCATATACGACATTTTATTTGGACGCCAAAAATCCCTTCAGTGACCACATAGTGCCAAATATGTATTAACATCCAAAGTAATCTGCCAATATATTTGTGAACTTGGGGAGCAACAGAATTAATTCTCCTCACACTTCAGGGCCAACTCATTTATAAAAGAATTACAACGAGTGATGTAAAATTGGTTGTTTCCAATATCATTGTAGATCATAGACCAAACAAAATGAGGCACCATAATTTGCATTCCAAACATATATGACTTTTCCATTCTAATCCATATGAATGGCACATTTTTCGTTTCCAATCAGGCTATTGAAAATAAGTTGAACCCAATATTTGATCTTCAAACGTTGAATTTTGCAACTTGAGGATTAATTTTTAAGAAATACGTGTAGTATTCAAAAATTACCAGAGAGATGGGAAAAGTAGCCACTTCCGACGGACAACAATTTGAATTATGAATTTTTTAACTTTTCCAATAAAACAAATTAATTTGTTCTGAAAATGATAGAACTTTAAAAATTTCGACAATAGGGAAATTAATCCAGTTAGTGTATTTTGCGCCGCAAACGAAAAAGTAGATTTACAATTAAAAACATATATATATTAGGTTTAGGTACAAGACAAGAAAGAGGAGCTATGCACAAAGAATTACTTAGCAAAAATATTATCATGCAATAAGACGTCACTTTAAGAGCTTTAAAGTAATCACAACTGTTTTGTCTAATTTTTTTATGTTGTAGTTTGAATTTTAAGGCACTAGCAGATACTTTTTTATCTTTCGTGGGAACAGCGAAGTAGAAAAAAAATCGATTTTTACACTTTTTAACAATTTTCTAACACAAAAAAATATATGTATATATGTACATATTCCCTACACGCAGAAGACCATAATCTGTGTACCATATGTTATCTGAAATCATGATCTAGGACAAAATCAAGGGTAACGTAACCTCAGTTATCACTTGCTTAAATGCTCCCAGAATTAATTCTATGAAATACTCGTATCGTAAAAATCTGAAAAATATAAAAAATCCGATTCAATTGAACAGACACAACAGACCAACTCGTAGCTCAAAGTCAACAATTTTACATAAATTATTGTTAAT